>JABASI010004919.1:0-13179 GCA_019776505.1 Tomocerus nigrus | reverse complement strand
AATATATATAGAACATAATATTTGCATATGTTAACAGGAGTCAAATTAATGAAAATATTTACAAGTACAAAATTCGACTATTTTTCAAAAACTGTATTCGAGTGTTACAAAAGCCCAAAGACACTTGCCATTTATTAGCTGGAAAATGAATTGAGTCTGGCAAACAAAAGATCATGGTTACAGTAAAATAGATTTTCACTTTAGTACTTCAAGTAATTGAAATATTTCGGATAAGGAACGATTTGACTTTTATTACAGTTTACTCTTGATTCCCCCTTCCCATTTGTAAAGGAAACATAGAACAAGATAGAACTGTGGCTTATATCTATAATGTATACGTTGGGATCTGTTGGCATAGATAGACAGAGCTGTTTTAAATATAAAGAAGCTCTTTCACATAAATAGTCAGCATATAACGACCCTGCGTTGTGTTGTTGATGAAAAGTTTTAATTTTCAAGTGAGTTGACTCCACTTGACTCCTGGTTCTGCATGACCAAGAATTATCATAGCACATTTAATCCATCTACTTGAATTCAAATCGTTTGTTTATGTATCAACCATATCATAGCCATAGTCTGACTACTTAGCATCTGATACAAAAGTCAAAGAGCTTAAAATATCTGTATACATTCAGTTCCTAACTTGGGTGGCTCCTTATTCTTAAGTCGCGGTACTACTCTTCCTGAGTATAAGTGGTTTATACTACTAAAAGAAACTATTGAATAACATTATACGGGGATATTTTTTATCTGTGATTACGAAAGACGTCTATAGTTAGTTTTTTCCGTGGACCCTGAATAAGTGTATGCATTGAAGTGGCATGGAGTTACTTAATAGTTGATGTGGAACTTCTTTACCATGAAAGGTAAACAGATACGTGGCAATAAAAATATAAAGAGAGGATTTCAGGATGCATGATATAGCACTAATCAATGAGCATATTGTTCCTGTTCCTCAAGTCGGAGAGCAACAGATTTTCCCATGGCTTCATTGTAGTGGCAATGGCTCTTCGCTTAGTCACAAACTTCTTTAAATATTTAAAGATGATACTTCTACAATGTACTCACTCTGTCTGTAGCAGAGTTCAATTGAGCTGAGCAGTTCAGTTCATTTTAATTCCTTTCAATGCACTTGGACATGCTCTTTAAACAAAAGTTATGTAGATGGGATGCCATGCAAGCAATTCAAGAGCTACACAACAACACACAGAGAAAACGTCAACAACAATTTTAGTGCTACTACTAAAAACATACCAAAAAGAGGTGAACTCCTGTAGCTACCTCGTGATCATCCAAGAAAAAGAGCTTTAATTCCAATTGTGTCGATTCACAAATGCAATTCCACAATTTTGTCATCGTCTAACTTGGCTACCTAATCAAATTATTACTACAAAAATCTCTTTACACAGTTAGATCATTATTTCTCAGAAATAATTATTTGGGCTAATTTGTACACACCGAAAAATGCAATACCTACCTATAAATGTGTGTTATTATTTACTATACCATACACGGTGTTCATAAATGATAGCCCAAGTTATCCTTACTGTAAATGATCCCCTACGTATTGTACTATTATCCTGATATTACTATTAATTATCTAATTCCTGCTTCATGTCTTAGGCATACATTTTTTAGAGATATTTTCAATTCCAAACTACTTGACATACTTTTTAAGTGGAGGAAGACTTTATTGTCAACTGACCTTACATTTTACGTTTGCAAAATGTTTATATACAAACTCTGTGTATATTGAGAATATCAGGTTGAAATAACTCGAATAAAGTTATGAGCGAATATCAATTTTTGCTAATATTCTTTGTGTTTCGTTTCACTTGATATTAAAAGACAATAGTTCAATTGAATTAGGAAGTCAAGGTAAGATATATTATGGCATCTTGCGGTTTGCATGTGGCCAGCAAATATGTAGCACACCATGCATTGCACATCGAGATTAATAAATATCAGCATATCAGCAGTCCGTTGTTAACTGTCAACCTTGTTCACGGTTTATAACAATATTATTGAATGAAACGAATATTATCGATTTCCGTTTGAATGGAAAAATAACATCCGCAGCAGCATGATGATAACCTGCAATTGTACCTGTCTGTACATAGAATTGAAACTATCAACTAAGATGAAAAAAAAAATAATTCGAATGATACGCATAACAAGAGTATAATATAAAAATATTAGCTTGTAATAGAATTTTACATTTAGCCTGCAAAAACAGTTTTGGTAATTGGCATAATAATAGTCTGTATATAGGTATGTGGATATTTTATCCCAAAGTATTAACGGCATATAAAGGTATAACCTAACTCTGTGTCATACCTCTGTAAGTGTCCACAATTGCCGTAGAACGACAGCTTGAAGAATAATTAGCTAACGATAAGCAAGCGTCAAGACCAAGACTGTTAAATACTTGTAATTATTGTAATTCTAGAGATAGGTACAATGTTAAGACATTTGCTACGGTAAATAAGAAACAAGTCGAATAATGAATGACACTGCCACTAAAAGGTGCACTTAAAAACTAAGAGTGCAGCAACTCTAATAGCTTGATTCCTGGTTTACTCTAAACGGGCGTGTATGCGTAACTAATCTGAAAGGTCTAATAAATATTCAACTAACTTAGATTTTCTATTAACGAATAAAGCAAGACAGGTAGGTAATTTAACAGGACACTGCTGTGAGATACAGTAAAATAATTTAATTGAGGAAACACAACCAGCGCTACTAAAGCTGCTGCTTATAGGATACCTACTCTTCCATTATACACTCACATAACAAAAAACCTACATAATACACAAATACGCTGCAATTAATAATATAATTGCATAATTCATATTTATTATTGCCAAATATTTTGTACCACCAACATAGGTAAAATAAAAGCTGGAAAAAACTTGTATTCAAATTAATAGTAACATGCTGTGAGTAGGGAACTGCTGAATTGCTACTACTGAACAAAAAAGAGTAAATGATCCATGTATTTCAGATTTGCAAGTGGAGCTCACAACAATTTTAATTGCTTTTCACAAGGAGATACCTATAAGTTGTGCTCTAATCATTCTATGTGAAATTAAACAATCAAAAAATTTAGCGTTCGCACAAATACTCCTAAACTATCGGAAACTTAAAATGTGCCTATACATAATATCAATGGTGAATCAACTTGACATGAGATGTGGCTAAAGCTTCAGCCTGACTATAGCTCATCTGTCTGATTGCGTGTGATCGAAAATCTTGTAAGATTATTAGGGTTAGTACGTTGGGGCAGATTAAAGCTGAGCATTAGCCAAGCCCAGCTAGGAAACAATTATTTATTTGCTAATGGAGTCCGTGTAGGATAAGAAGAGACATACACATTTACCTATGTACTTGTTCTACAGATTATTCGACTCCTCTGGTCTGTCTAGCTAACATTACATGAAACACTCTGCATGAGTGCATAATTTGCATGCCTAATTATCAACTCCACTTCACAACACATTTTAATTCACAATCCTCTGAGGTGCATGTGTACTGGGCAGTGCAGTGGCTCTCTTGGCTTCACTTTCAGCTTCAATTGAATATTCATAAGTTTTTTCTCACGGAAAATACTTTTAATGTCGATACTGTGTGGTTATAGCCACAGTGTTCTTGTGGAGGACAATTGCATTGTCAAGTCGACATGAGAATGCATGACTTCCACAATATTACTTTAACAACCACCTCTACAATACAAAAGCAAATAGACCTTAACAGTCACCAAGATTCCACGCTTGACAAGGTGACATTTATAGAAAAAAAACTGAAAAATATAATATGTACACTTAGGCAATTGCATATTATAGTTCTATATGTAATATCGTCTAAGGAAACCAAAATGATTAGGTCTGTCACAGCAAACTGAAAACCAGCATGCAAAATTGAAATAACTTATATCAACTACGATAGATTCACAATTTAAAAGTATTGAGGGAACGAAAGCTAATTCAGTATCTAATTAAATGTTTAGGTAGCTTTGTCATAGATTGTGAATGTTCAGTGTTCATGACCCTATCAATCCAAAAATCAAGTAGATATTATTTTCTCAAATTAATATGCATTCCAAATTTCAATGACTAAAACCGGTCAAAAACTGTTGAGGGCAGATTGCGGGTGCATACGATTGCCAATTGAACTATTGAACTATGTGGAATATTGTTTAGCGCTTTAAGAATGCATACATGATGTCTGACTGAAACTATTTTTTAAATTCCAACATCTGTAATAATGGTGTTGGTGATATTTTTCTCCAAATACTTTGCCTACTTATTATTCTTTCCAATTATATACTTTTTAAGTAAAGTAAGTAAAGTTGTTTGAATGAATTTGCATTCAAGTACAAAGTAAGTACAAACAGCATTTATAAAAGTGTCTACGCATGATTTTCTTGTGCCCCTCGGTAAGACTGAGAACACAGATGAGAGATGAGATGAAATGTCAAGAAGCATGCAAAGGAACATTTCAGTTTCCCTACTGCAGCTGCTCTCTACATTTTGAAGAGCAAACTCAGCACACCAACTCGTTTTCCTCACATCCTAGTTTGCACATATCTACCAGAGGGCAAAACCTGTTCAACAAAGACGGCCAAGTAAAAGTGGTTCAACAATCTATCTTGAACCAGCTACACTATGTACATTTTCTTCATGTGAATGTGGGTTATCCATTATCCATGGACATTGATAGTATAGGGTACCCCTTTTAACCTAAATGTGACATTCAAATTCACAATAGTACTATTATTATTATTTGCTAACAACAATTTTCGTTATAATCTACTTCTCTCAGAAACATTTAAACAACTTTCTGCTTTTTGCAAATCAAGGCGTGAAATTGAATTTTTTTTTCTTTGCCGCATTTTGCAAATAAGCTTAAAAAAGTAAAACTCCTCTCAAGTGCAATGGTTTTTCAATTGAAAATCTTTTTTTTTTCATATACAAATATTTTGCATTACGGTTTTAATTTCCAGAATCATTCAGCGATTATACTCAATCCTAACGTCTAAACTCACACAGTAACAGATATCTGCATACTACAGATTCTACCATGACTATTTAGTATCGCGCATTCACGCATACACACTATCGCTCCTGACACATTAACCGGTTTGTCAATTCCTGCACATTGACATTTTGAAATATGATAGTCCAATAGAAACTTGTGTGGATAGAAACAAGTAATAATTAATTTAGATCGATGTTTGTAGTCACCCTAACTGGCTTAAGTGCCTGTGTCTACAGAATATTTTATATTTTCATGCAGCTATAACAATGGATTGTGGCAATTTGAATAATGCCATGAAAAGACTGACCCTGCAAGCGTCTAGCTTACTTGTGCAATGCTAACTTCATACTTGACCACACTAATAACTAATTGTATAAACCTGTTATAATGTAACTAATGCCAGGTACAGTAACAGTGTGATGCTTGTATATAAGTAGCCCCATTGTTAATTTGTCAAAAGATCATGTTGTAACAGAAACTTTCTCGACACAGTTTTATTGAAAATGTTGTACATTGATAACATATCTCGTCGGTGCGCGGTGTTGGTCTTCAATGGATTTAAAATTGGCAAAAGGAAAGCATAAAGTCCAAAGTATTGAGCATTAACAAATACCGCAAATTCCCAATTGAAAAGAGGCTTCGTAGTCGACTTATTATATGAATCTTATAAGCTTAGCAAACATTCGCACATATGTAATACTCAATTTGCATTCATTAACTCATTATCTCCAATAACGGTAATAAAAGCTTTATCTGCATCTAATTACAAAGATACAAGGAGCATTCGTTAAATCATTTCCTTTACTTATCTGTATCTGTACTAATGGATGTTTAATGTTAATGCAAAGAATTCTAACGAATTCAAAGTGAAAGACAAGCAAGATGTTTGTCAGACAACATCCATTGACTACTTCAAAAGAAATATAAACAAACAATTATATTATACGTGCATTACATGCACTGATGAATTTTAGGCAATAGCTAAAGCACATTTCATATTAGTAATGTGCCATTAATATGCATATAGATCTGTAATAAAAGAAATTATATGCAACAGAGGAAACTTTCGTCTAGGCTGAGATTCCTTTTATTGCGGTATAGGCTCCAGCAGCAGTGTGTTATATTTTATTACATCCTCGACTTCACTTGCACTAAGCTCAAGCCTACAGGATGATTAATGGCACTCTTATTGAAATTGACATTCACAAATTAGGCGTTTCGTTTACATTGGCGATACATTAGCTCTTTATGTGTGTTGCTTACTTTTTAATGTTCCTTTGACAGCGACAGGTGAGCATAAGTACATTTTCTTGTCTTTTTCCAAGTAATAAATGCGGCACAGGTCAGAAGTCAATGTAGTATTACAAGCTCCAAATCCCGTTAAGCAAGAAGGATAATAGTTCATCAAACTACAAATTATCTTATTAGTCTCTTCCAAAATTTTCTATCCCATAAAAGTAGCCCACTTTGAATAAATTCCGATCTAATAAGCTTTCTTCTTCAACATAGAACACTAACGAAGATAGCTTCAAATGCTGTCAATACATTCACTAACTATATCTAAAATTATAATTAATAAGCATTTACAATTTACATTCTATATCAAATGAATTTACAAATGAAATCCATACATGAACAGTTGACTTTTCCCAAAAAGCATGTTCCCGTTCCTACATACTGTAATTGTTAACTATATCTAAAACTATAATTAATAAGCATTTACAATTTACATTCTATATCAAATGAATTTACAAATGAAATCCATACATGAACAGTTGACTTTTCCCAAAAAGCATGTTCCCGTTCGTACATACTGTAATTGTAAACCAAATGTTGAACCACGACTTTAAGATGCAGTCCATCATGTGTACAAATTAATGTTATAATTTAGGTATAGTACTTACTTTTATTTTGCTGCTATCTACAAGGAGTGGCTCTGAAACCAATTAATTATTATTTTAAATGTATTTATTAATAGAAGCATAAATAAGATAGGTTATAAACGAATTCAATAAGTCTCTATAAAACATGAATTGAACCGAAATCATCAAATTGTTATAATATCTGATAATCAAATTGAAACATCCATTAGGTAATTTTTCAGAAAATACACTGCCCGTTTTTTTAACCAAAGGAAAAAACTTAAAAACATGAACCAAATCTATAGATATTTTTTACTACATGCAAGAGAGACGGGATTTAATGTATTAGTTGGTATATCCTCTTATATTATAATGTGAATGTGAATTGCAACTTTTCATTTTTGTATGTATTTCACTTAGTAGGGTAGGAATAGGTCATCATAGGTATTTATTAATATTATTACGCAGATCCAATAAGGATATTTATCAATAGGCACACTATTAAATGTGGACATTGTAGGCTAAAGATAACATTTCAACAAGTAATTTCAAACCTAGAAAAAGAAGGATAATAACTTGAAAGAACAGGCATACCACGACCACGACTGCTACGCTAAAAGATTTCAAAGCTTGACTCAACTCAATGCATTTTATCTTACAACTTCACAACAGGTACACCTTGCTTATTATTACACTATCCATTTTTAATGAACTTTTTCCTCATGCATTGATGATATCATGTTTGATGCGCTCGTATGCCAAGACACGGCAAGCTATAGTATGTATGGCATCAAGCAATGCATTATAATTGCCACTGTGTGGTAGTTGTGAACATGATCATGAAATGCATTCACTGCCATGCTTTGTTTGGGCGAGTTGAGAAAACAACAGAAAAATTTAATAAGCAGGCATCAATAATGGTGTCATATCCACATTTTCAAGATTCGACTCGAACTGCAGTGAATCATAGAAATACTCAGATTTTTAACTAAAGCAACTTGCAAGCCACAATTTATGCTTGTGCGAAAACAACAGAAAAGTCTTGAAATTGCAGAGCTGGCTAAAAATTTTCTCTTTGTGTTCTACATGGAATCTGTCCAATTCTCAGGGAATTATGTGTCACAAGGCTGAATAATGTGGACATTTTAACTCTGTTAAAACTTTGGCAAATAGCGATGAGAGAGAATTGCAGATGGGCCACTTCGTCCACTCAGAATGCACACGGCGAGATACTAGGAAGGAATTTAGACATTACAGTGTAGTCAACAATATTCGCAATAAATGAGCTAGAAGTGCCACCATATTCTAACGTGAGGTTTCATATAATATTTTATTACGAAGGTAGAGATTCCTAAAGTTTCTAGTACATAAAAAGCTATCAATTCAATGTTAGTTCAATCAGCTCAATTACACTGCAAATCTCTTTCCTCCTTTAAAATCAGTTTAGACGAAAAAATGAGGAAAGAAAATGTATCTATATGTTTTCCTAAAGGCATTTTTGATGAAGATAATTTATTACGTAGAATGTGGACTGTTATTGACACTTACAAGATCCTATTTAACTTTCTATAGAAGGTAGTGAGTAAACTTAATAATACAGTATGAAATTCCATATTTCGCTTGGTAACTGTGTCGTGCGTTACAGATTTAGCGTGCAACCAAAGCTCTGTCGTGGCTTGATTTGACAATAAGAACCTAACACGTCCAAAGATATGCTCACGTCTTAAAGCATACTCCACAGTTCTAATTTATAACTAAATTGGTCATAATAACCAAAATTATATAGCTGTCTAATAATAATTTGACAATAATGCGCATGTATGTAGTCCATAAGAAGTCTAAGACGAACAAACACAAATCCCCAGTTCATAATCCCTTTAAAACTAAGAAAGTCTGCTACTAATGTAAATTGACTGCATATAACCAAAATGGCATACATTTTGCACTCTTTAGTATCGAAATGAAATAATAATAACGTTGAAGTTGGATTGAATTGAAAATACGGGTAATCTACGCAAAGGTATGTGGATAAAATACCACAACAAATTAGCATATTTTCGTAGCAAAGGAATGTTGGGGAAAATAAAATGTAAGTAGGGAAGCCGAGTTTGGTAAACTAATTGTGAGAGAATCAAAGAGGGAAAATTGTAATATCGTGAGTTGATCTTGAAACACAAACTAAAATGTTAGTGCACAAAGTACACGAAGGTTAGCATCAAACTTCTCTGCGGAGAAATGTAAATAACAAAGGCTAATTCTTAACCAAAAGAGTACACCAACAATAAGCAACAATCATATTCGCTCTATAAAGTCATACCCATGATAGGTTACTTATATGCATGTGCATACGTATGAAAATGAAAAACACAAAGATTTTTTTAAACTCTAGCTACCAGTTCATTGCTCAGGGCATACATACGTATCATATATAACAGACAATGTTAAAGTTAAGTAAAAGTTCCTGTATACAAATTCATTCTCTCTATTAAATGAAATATGCTATTGTTACCAATCTAAACTTTTTATTTCTTTATTTTGCAATGTAGTCGTTTACCATATCATCTATGAACAAATATTTACGTATATAAATAAAATTCAATAATAATCAATTTAAATGCAATTGTCTATAAAAATATAGAAAACGAAATGAGTTAAATGGCTTGGATAACTTAATTTAAATCGAATGTGTTTACAAAAGAAATGAAGATTCTCTCTACATCACCTGAACTTACTAACGGGTGATAATGACGAAGTTATAATATCTACAGTTAAATGTGCAACTAAAAATGCAACCAAAGGTAATGTGCGTATCAATTGTGTCTCTCACTCCTATGCTCCTGCATAGAATAATTAAACAAATGAGGCTGTTTCGACCCAGCAGTCTCATCTACATTCGCATACTCTGCAAAGCTTTAAAGACATCACAATGTAAATTCAGTCAATGGGGCAGATGAACCTATTCTCATCGTAATGCATGAATTACATTGTGCATTTCATGGCTATGTGGTTAGCTGTACATTAAGTTTAACTTTTTAAAAGCTTGTTGGCTGAATTTTGAAGATTCATACTTTAAACTTTAAAGCATATTAGTGTTCGAATAAGAAAGAATTACTTTTGCTACTTAATAGATATAATAATTCAACTGTCTAAAATAAGTACAAGTAAACTAGTAAACAAGAATTTTAAATATGAAAATATCCTCATCAGAGACTTGCACCATAAGATGACTGGGAAAACACGAAGATAAGATTCAGCTACATAACAATAACACTTAACAATGATTGTTCTGTACAATAACAACGCTAACAACTGAGGGCATGAATTATAATTCCTCCGTCGCAAAAAGTGAAATTCGTTAGAGCCAAAAAGACTTGAAACGTACACTTGGAACATTCTAGTAGTACTACTGAAGAAGTTTGTATAGTAGTTAAAAATTACATTGCATCTTTATTTACACGACATGGTATCAGTAAGCGCCAATTCTAAACGAAACTTTTTTGATAGCAGCAGTACGTCATAAAGCAAAACAACAAAAAGGTTGAAAGAGTTTTTGATCCAATTGTCCATTCGCAACATATTACTTACAACAAATAGGCGAGGGTTGGATGTTGGATATTTGTATTAATAAAAGAGAAAAAAGAGGCTCAAAGCGAGCTCGAGTTTAATTATGCAAAGAGGAGAGGAGAGAGAGATAGATGACTGCTCAGCATTCTAAAATGCCATTAATCATAGATTATTGGCAGTAAAAAATAATGAAAGTCAGCATCCTTTTCTCTCGTCGAATATGAAAGTGTCCCAGAATATCCTAAGAGCCAAAGAAAGACAGCTGTGCGATTAACCCATAAATATTGCGGCAGCAAACGAGGAATTTGCCCATCAAGTTAGCCTGTCGAACGCTGCCCATCCTTTGCTTATCTTCTGTACGTATCAATAGACGTAGGTGTATTGCAATTCCTTTCCTTCATTAGACTTTATTATAGCTTCTTCAACTTCCAATGCCTCAATCAAGCAAGAGATCCAATAGATATATGCAGCATCCTTTTATTCACTCTCTCAGCACATAGCACAGAGGATTGAGGCTAAAGACTAATTTTAATCAGGGCTCGATTCTCGTTTATACCTACCTATGTAGTCTAATGGTCATTATTTGCCACTACCAACTAGCACTAGCATCATCACTACTACTGAATAAGAAAATATTCTGGCCCGATTCGTGACAAGTAGTAGGCAGCATTGGTAGAAGCTCACGACAATTTACATACTTAGCATAAACATCTCTTCCTTCCCACTTCCCACATTTGCGCTCTTTTGCTAACATAATAATTTATAGCTGCGTATCTTTAGCTCAAACATTTAACAGAATCATCCAAGACTCAATAGCCCATATGTCGCCTCTTACTTATTAGGGGGTATCTACATTCGTAATAATGTAGGTATACAAAATAACTGTACTCCTCACTCCTCACTACTGATTCCCACATCACGTTTAACTTGCAGTGTTATATACAGACACTGAATAATAATTCTCACTTTGCACATTCAGCAATTTCCCATGCAAAGCTTTAGCAGATGCGAAATTCTGTTGTTTACCAGAATATTGCAGCTTTTCAAATAGAAAATATCACTCTCAGTTAAGCAGATAGATAAATATCTAAGTAACTGTTATGAGCCTCTACACAAATACAAGTAATGCATATCCAATCCAAACTGAAAGTAGACGAACTGAAAAGAAAATAAAGCAATAGTATATTGTAGAAAACAAGTGAGTTCTATACCGCAACTTCCTATGCCATGAGAAATAATGCAATTTGTCAAATTGACAGATCCACCCCAATGCAATGATACAGACTTTTTTGGTACAAATAAATACATAGCTAATCAAAGACAACCATTATGCATGGTGGATCGTTAATGTGAGAAAGTATGTAAGTACTCAACTGACTAAGAAAATAAAAAATATGCATAAACAAAGTTGAATAAGGTAAAAGCAGTTGAGCGTATCATGCTAATGTATGTAGCTCTATGCATATTCCGATTCACTTTTATTTAACAGACTTTTATACGTATGCATTTATATATTCGCCTGTTATACACACAAATGCAAAAAATGCATTTAACTCTGCAAACATCTGCTACTCATTACTATCATCGTTCATTGTTTGCAGAACTTATTACGTTGCTCTGTACGGTATTTGGTTATTTTAGCATTTGGCGGATTTTTGAATGATTTGCAATAAAACATCAGTGAGCATTCAATTGTTTGTAGGAAATGAAATGAGAGTTAACTTCTATAGCATTCTCTCGCAAACATAAGTGCCTACTTGTTTTACTTGAGGTGGAAGTTAAACGAAGCGTATATCAATGAGTTGCTTTTTTGCAATATGTGAAAGTAAATTTGCAAGCAACCAAATGACTACAGAAAATGCAAAATGCATTGCAATGCAATTTTTAGTTTAGTGCCATTCGTCTATGGTATATATTAAAGTTTCAATTCAAATCAGACAAAATGAACAGGTTCCTCCTCTTTGCGTTAAATCCTCATCGTAAGGCAAGTTTTAAATTAACGTGAATATTCTTCCTCAGTGGTTAGCACTAATCTAATGGATTAATGACAACCGTGAATTCTCATTCTGTGCTTTCACACAAGGTTTTAATAAANTGTATGTTTTCTGTTCAAATAATCATAAATGTAAAGTCGGGTCATTCGTGCAGGAGAAATTGATTAGCGATACATACACTAGAATTTGCATCAGCGTCAAATATTAATCTACCTCACAGTCACAATTATCGTTATCTAGTACTTACTTAGATAACATAGCAGAAACTTGCTTTCAACTTAATTGGGTTTTAAAGAAATAATGAGCCGGAACTGGATTTTAATTTTCCTATGAAAGTAGTATGATGTGTAACGATCAATTTGCATTTTATTTTGTTGACCCAATGATATATTTGCTTTTCATTGATTAATTCAAAATTGTTATTAATTTTCATATATGATACTCTTTAGTAGCCTATCCAATGGAAGAAAATTGAATAAAATTACTTAGATACAACTGGCGAGAAGAACAATGCCAAATGCTACAAACGAAATACCACAGCGCACAGAATTAATGAATTTACCATTTCCCTGTATTTATTGCTGTAAAATTGCAAAATGCACTATACTAACGTATAAAAGTTATGAAGCATTTGTATAACTTGTAACATAGGGACACATAATAATAAAGGAATAATTTGCGGTTGGTTGCGGTGGTTCACATATATGAAAATAATAAAGATG
>JABASI010004918.1:0-13179 GCA_019776505.1 Tomocerus nigrus | reverse complement strand
TATGTTTGTTTATTGTATCCAGCTTGTCAACAACAACAAAATCTTATCGAGATGAAGGCAAGAGAAAGTAGTGTTCCAGCGAAAAGATTCTTTATTCCTCAATGCAACCAAGATGGAACATTTTCACCTATTCAATGTGATCCTTTGGCACAATTATGTTATTGTGTAGACACTTATTATGGTAAAGAAATCGACGGGACTCGAGTTCATACTGGTGGACCCCTTCCTAACTGTCACAGTAAGCCGTATTTTATTGATTTAATGCATAAGTAACGTCATATCATTCGAGTTACATGATTTTACGGAGAACTTAGTGTTGAAATAAGGAAATTTTTTATATTTTTTAGGACCTGTTCAATGTGAGAAGAAGGAATGCTCGGCCAATTGTCAGTTCGGATATAAAAAAGATATTTATGGGTGCCCTACCTGCGAGTGCAAGCTTACTCCTTGTATCTCGGAATGTGAAAGAGGACAAGAATGCAGACTTGTTGACGATTTGCCCATGTGTCTTCCGAAGTAAGTTATTTGCCTCTGAGCTATGCCTTTGATTTTGGGTGTAAAAAATGTCTCGGCTTATGTAAGTAATATTTGACTGTGAATTTTCAAAGGGTTGATAATATGTGTGCCACCGGTTTGCCCCTAACTTATGCTGACAGTGGAGAACGAGTTAGTTGCTCCCCTGATAAGGCATGTCCATCTTCCCATTATTGTAATTTGTCGCTGTATGGAGAACTTGGAATGTGCTGCAAAAAACCAAGTACGCATAACATTTTTTTAGCTTCATGCTCAACTCTTGCATATTTGATACTGAATTACTGTTCATGCTCCGTCCGAGGATGTGTGTAGCAAACGTTTGAGAAAAAATCCTTAAAGTGCATCTATATGGTTGTATTTTATGTTATTACAGAGGAAATATGCTTCGAAAAAATTGAGACAGCCTTCTGCAGAGCCGAGTCTGAAGCTCACATGAAAGCCAATGACAAACAATACTTTTTCAACTCCAGTGCCAATGAATGTCAGGAGCTACCTTTGACCCAAACTGGTTGTGTCCCAGACAGTCCTAATTTGTTTGACTCTCGCTCGGACTGTCTTTCCGTCTGTCCAGGTTGAATGAACAGAAAACTTTTGTTAATTTATTTATATTGATAATGAATTATGTTAGCATGTTATAATGATTTATGTAATTAATGCTTTGAACTCTAATCCCATAGCTCTTACACATTGCGAAAAGACACGAGAGAAAAATGTTGAAATGGTAGCTAAGTATAAACACTTAACTTACATTCCTAAATGTGACGCCGAGAGTGGAGAATGGATTTCAATCCAAGGATTCGACGAAATCGGTAACGAAAACACTTAATATTCATTATCTACAAGAAAATTATGCAGAGTATTTTCTGAACGATTGAAACTATAATTTTGTGTTTTTTTACGATTCGCAGGAATGTACTTCTGTGTTAATAAAAAAGGAGAAATGATTAAGGGAAGTCTTACCAGCAACGGACAACTGCCAAATTGCCAAACCAGAAGAGGACGTTTGATTCAAACTAACTCCGTAGATGATCCTCCAAGTAAATTTTATTTCAAATAAAATGCAAACATTCCTTTTTATTACCATGTATTAATTTTTATGTTCTTTAAAACTTGCAGTCTGTGAAGGCGCCGTTATGCACAAGTGCAATTTTAATATGTGCGAGAACCGAACTTGTTTGGCCTACCCGACAGCAAAGTATGAACTAAATTCTCCCATTCTTTTATACATGATACAGTAATAACAATAACCATTGAGGTCAATAAAGAGAATTGGTTTTAAATGTGTCATTAAATATTCTAGATGCATTGTGGAACCATGTGGTGGCTGCAAATTAAGATGGATTTTGGATGAGAAGGAAGTGAACTGTGAAGATGGCCTTAGCAAGTGCCAAAAGGAAACGCAAAGAGTGATTAACTCTCCAACTTGGATCAACCATATAATTTCAACAACGACTAAAGAAGATCATTTGGGAAGTAGTTCATCGAATTTAGAGAATTCTATTGGAGATGTAATTCTTCAGGATGAAAGTGAAGAACAAGATAATGAAGATGGGATTGCCAAAACTCACATTGCGCCAATTTATGCGGATATAAATGGACAACGAGTTCAGGTCGGAGTCGCAGCATCGACAAGCATCACATTTGGATTGAATCCCGTTGAAAAGAGACGACAAGGTCACACTAGCATTGCTGACATTCTGGCTGATATGATGAGACAGGGAAGTGATCATGTGGACCAAATGTCAGACTTTATTGACTTAATGCCAAGTAGTTCACAGATTTACACTTCAGAAGAAATGCCCCATTTCCCACCCCCTGGAAAATTTGAGTTTACTTATCCCGAAGCATCTTTAGTCCCTCAAGCCCGAATTCGTCGAGGTTTTTTGAATTGAATTTACATAATAATTTGTTTACAAGTTTGAGTATTCATTTAAATTTAAATTTTTTTTAGCAGCTGCTGTAAAAGAGAGTTCTGAGGAATCAATGGAACGATACAATTCTCCAGGATCCGACTTTTTGTTCTCCATTTTGCGTTCTGTAGTCAAAGGTGGACAATGTGCCATGCCTAGTCCTCCAGCATTATTAAGACTTTTGTCTGGTGCNAGGTGGACAATGTGCCATGCCTAGTCCTCCAGCATTATTAAGACTTTTGTCTGGTGCCTGTTCGTCAACTTGTCGCACAGATGTCGATTGTCCCGGTGAATTAAAATGCTGTTTGGAGCCATGTGGTGGCTTTAAATGCGTTAGCCCTATCGTTGATTTCGTATCTGCATCACATCCTCAGCATGTTAGTCTCGCTAGCTACCCAACAGAAGGTGACTTTGCATTTATTGTCTCTTTTTTAACACAAATAGTCATTTAAAAGTCGAAAGTTATGTTAAAAAGTGTTATTTTTACACTTTGCCCCTGTTTAATTCAACAGAAATGTAATAATTAACTAGAAAATTATGTAATCAAGTTCTGTTCGTCAGCATTATTCTTTTTTAAGAGCAAACTAGTAATGTAATGATAGATTAAAGCAGAACAGACTTTTACTACCATTAAACTTATTAGGAATTCGAAAACAATCTCATTAAGTTAAAAATAAAATAGTAAAATGGCTCCTGATTTACCATTTCAATATAGTCATTGTATTTAATTTGAATTTGAAATTATTTAGCGGAAGATTACAACACTCCGCTAACAATGGTGCCATCACCACCTCAGTGCATGGAAAATGGAGATTATGCTCCCGTCCAAGTTCAAGGTGACATGCCATTGTCGTTCTGTGTTGACGTAGATGGAAATCCACATTTGCATTCATTTACCAAAGGCATGGTTCTCTGCACTAACCATAGCGGTGAGTGATTTATTAACATGCTAATCTGTATAATTGAGAATATGTGAATTGGCAAAGAGCGTGTGCTCACACGACAGCGACAACTCACTGCTAAGGAATGTATGCTAATGGGAAATAATTAACAGGTATTATCGAAGAGCGTCAGGGAAAAGGAATCGTTTGTCCAGTAGGCAGAGAGCCAACGGTCTGTAGTAACAATAATAATAAATGTCTTCATGCTTCCTGTCCATTGCATCCAGATGCTCTCTGTGCTATGGATGTCTGTGATGAGTGCCAACCTGCTTTCTACAAGTTCGTTTTTAACCAACCTGTCATTTCCTCATGAGCTGTTGACATTTAAATTGCCTGCTAAATCATTCTACAGCTTTTTTTTCTTGTTTTTCCAGTGAATCCGGAGAGAAAGTCAATTGCGAAGAAGAATGTTTAGATGGGGAATGTGAGAAACGATGTAAGTAATTGCTACATGCTACATTTGTACAAATCTCATGTATAGAAATATATGTTACATACATCATTACATCTGTACATGAATTAGCAATTTAATGGGAATATTTAACCTTGAATGTTGAATCGCATGGTAATTTGACTTTTATTGTAAATTCTAGTGGACATCTGCAAATTAGCTCCTAGATCAGGTAAACATAATAGTGATGGAAGTTTTACATGTATAAAATGGAATTGTACTGCACTTGGGTCATTGGATCTATTAATATTTATTATATCCATGATTTAATGTTTTAGGAGTTTGCCGGGCGTCCATAGAGCGTTATTACTTTGACAGCAATACTAATACATGTGAGCAGTTTGTATATGGAGGATGTGGAGGAAATGGAAACAATTTTGTCACCAAAGAACAATGTGAAAACAGGTGTGCTTTATATGAAATTCTTCAGTTGCGAAATTACTCTTTATATTTGTCATGCGTCATAAAAGTTAATAGAAAGCCATCGACTTATTTCATTATGTGAATTTTTTCAGATGCCCTGATATTGTTTTATGTCCAAAAATCAACGATGGTCAACTAAAGGCTTGTAGCAGGGCATCCGTATGCCACAATGCTACTTGTGGCTCAATGGATACTTTCCCTGACGAATATATTTGCTCAGTTGAGCCATGCTCATGCACTGCCATTTTCAAAGATTTACAAGGCAATGTTATAACTTGTGAGGCTAAAAGCACACCGGAGGTTAAAACTTCAACTCCGTCTTCAACCAGCAGTTTTTCAACGACGGCCGTCCCAGAACAAAGTTCCGAAGCATCTTCTAGTACAGTCTCGGACGAAAACGATGACAATGAACATAGTGAAAGCTACGGCAATAATAATGTTCAAATTCTGAAGGTGAATATGGATTCGAGCATGGAGAGCAGGTGCATTTCAATGAAAAATGAAGAAGCTCATAGCACTGTCTCTTGTGATGAGCAAGGACGTTTTAATCCTCAGCAGTGTTCTTGGGAGTCAAAAAGTCGGATTTGTTGGTAAGTTTATTCAATTAATGTCGAGTAATAGAATCGAATTTCAGTTTTTGTATTCGCTCACAAGTGCAAAACTAATTAGCATATTTGAACTTTAGGTGTGTCGACGAAGCTGGGAATCAAGTAGCTGGAACGAAAACGTTTATTCAAGGAACACGCTCTTGTAGAAGAGTTCCTATTGAGAAAGTCGACATTTCTATTAATTTCCCTGTTTCCGATGAGATTAGTTCTGTACAAATGGGAGTAGAGTTCCAAGATTTGATGAAAAGTTTGGATGCTCAACTAGTTGACAATAAAATTGAGGTTGAAGTTTTGCCTGCTTCAACTTCTTTGCATTTTGCTCTGCAAAAGGCGGAAAATACAGTGGATGTAGCATATTGGCTGGAGCAAATGGTAAAGAAAAATTCCATAGGTGTAGTTGAAGACAAAGATTTCGTTGCTGCGGATCTGAGCACATCTCGATTCCATTACATCGTCACGCCACCATCAACGAAAATGCAATCTTCTTTTGAGTCGGAAAATGAAATCATTCATGATGATGCTGTGTCTTCTGAGATTCTTGGAGTAGATAAAGAATATAACACTGTCGTGGTGCTTTTAACAATTGTCGCTGCAATTACAGCAGTCCTTACTCTTCTGGGACTGTTTTTCGCCTTCCAAAAGAAGAAGACGACTGGGTCTTACCCAAAGAAACCCTTTGACTCTCTAGCATTTAATTCTCAATTGTATGAATACGAAAAGAAAATCCCCATTGAAAAATGTCCAACGTTTAAAGCAACACTCCCATATGTTCAAGAAGAATATAAGGCAGAGAAAGAAAAGGCGTAGACATCCATTTATTCATTAAAATACTAATTTTTTTAGACTTTAGTAGAGTATAAAATAACACTGAATTTGTAAAGTATTTACGGTAAATATGTACTTAGATTAAACTGAGAGTCGAATGTTGTTTACTATTATTAACAAACTTGTAACGTAAGGAGTAAGTGATTATGTGTAGATATTTGACTTATACCTGAAGTACATTTGTGGAGTGGATGTTTATGTGGGGATTAGGATTAGTATGCAACAAATGAAGAAAACAAATGTATGTGTTACACAATCTCTCCAATATTTTGTTATACCAAAATCCTACGATGATACTTGGGCAATTTTGAAAAATATTTCATTTCCCATAATTCACTCTATTAACATTAAATGCGAACTTGGGCAGGAATTATTGCATTGACAGGCAATGTTGTAATAGGGATACATAAAAAACAGATTTATAAATAATGTAGCAGCGAAACATTTGAGGACATTAACCATCTGCTGTGCTGTGATCTGAAAACTGTAATATCTGTATAAACTGCAACTATATATAGGTATTAATATAAAGTATTGATTTTACACAACATATTAACATCATCAATACAATATCATCTTTTAAGTACACAGTAGAGATGAATATAAGTATAGCAAAAACTGTTATTATATACTGAAATGTAATGTAAATGTATTCTGTGTAGTAATTTGCAAATGAAATATAGTGGATATCATTATTATGGCACTTATTTCTAGATGAAGCTAGTTTTAAATATTCTAAGTAAAATGAATAACTCGGAAAAGTCCAAGTTACGATACGATAGTCAATAAAAGCGTATTTAATAATACCTATTTAAAATATCCCGAATATGAATTGTAAAGCAAAGAGAGTTAGTCACCCGTCACCCGAGATTTGGGGAAATATTATGCTACTCTCTACAGTGAGTAGCATAAATCTTCCTTCGAACTGAAATGGTTTACTAAAAAATCTATACCATTAGTTTTTATACATTACATACTACCGATATTATGTAAAAGTTTCATGTATCTAGTTTAGAGTTAGTTTTATTTGTTTATGCGATGTATTTTCAATATTGTTCTGGTTCTGTGAGTAAAATTATACTTAAAATGTGAAGTGTGTATTGTGAATACAGAAATATTTATATATATTTCTAATTACCTACTAATGTTATGTCGTACTCGGACCAAGAAGAGTACCTCTAATAAATAATTATTACATTGCGCACCTATTCTGTACTCTACCTTATCCTACTCACCTTATGTGTCAATGCACGTCAATGTTTAAAAAATATTGTAGATTTGAATACAGAAATATTGCGGTTTGAGCGCATCGCATCCTTATGCTACATCGTACGCGATTGTGCCAATTATACTTATGTTCAAGAAAACATTTCAATTTCATACATTTCCCTGTTCTAGAATTTATAATAGGTTCTTAGTAAAATTAGCTTAGTTTGGGCAAATTAGTACATACGTCTTATTCGAACAAAGTGTGTATCACTTCTGAAAAAATTCCATTAGTAAAATTCAGTACCTAATAACATTACATGAAAAGTAGGTGATTATGTATATGTATAGTGGAGCAATGACAATTAAGTTGACCAGCGATCTTTTGTACGAAACGTGAAATATAGATTGGACGGTTTGTGTTAGTACTTTTGTATGTAACTCCATATTATAAAAATGTTCTTGTAAAGTAAACAAACGCAACAATGGTATTAAGCGGAGTAAATAAAGCATATTATTATCCAGAAAAATGCTTCCTCAAAAGAAGACCAATTACTTACATTTAATTTAGATATTGTTTTGCATCTGTGTGAGTTCTATTTAATTAACTAATTAGTGTAGCGAGATTACAATATGCATTTGTACAAGATCCGTTTGTCTCATACCTACGAGTATTGCGGATTCATATTCATAAATCATAATAACTCATGAAAATGTAGTATAATGCATGGAAAATTTTAATGCGCATCCATAAGCATACACTAAAAAGTAAAAATGAACTAAATAAATCGATTTACTTTTCAATTCTTAAAATCCAAATTCGTTCTATAGAATTTTTTAAATTCAGCTTTGAAACTGTCAACTACTTATGTAGTAGTTCTTGAATTGATAGACAACTAATCACTACTAGAAGTGATAATTGATGCATTGCATTAGTTATTCAGTTTTCGAAATTGAGTTACATAGTCTTTGAATGTGTTGCAATAGAATCTTATACTAAAAGCGAATTTTTGCATGAATAATTTGTAATTGCAATATGCAAATGTAAGTCATAGTCAGGAATTTCTCATAACTGTCATCACGCGTATTATTAAAACCGCATTTTAGGTGCATTGTTGTAGATGGTAGTTGTCTTACTCTAAATTATTGAGTAGTGCCTCTCACACATTCATGGTAGTATAGTAACTAAATAACACACTATGACAGAAATTGTTTTGTAGTTTTGTCCTCTACATGACGTAGTCGATAAACCCACTTGTCCCTAGTATGGGTTTGGAAGTGATACTATCCGTATCCGTAAACCTTGAAATCTGCATTTTATACTACGTCATTTGCTTTTTAATATTCATATGTACTAATAAACTATTATTAGTAGCTAATCATGATAATATACATACAATTTGTCTAGTACGAAAATAACCGACATTAATTTTAGCTTGGGAGAAAGTTAAACGTGCAGTATTTTCACTTTTGACATTTAAACTTGGCCTAAAATTTTCATTTTGCTACTTTCACTTCGGTTTAACTTTAATTGAATGTAATGATAATGTTGATACGATAGACGAATCGATGTGTGGGTATAGACCATAAAAACCATAAAAAATTTACGAAATCGTTTATTTTTATCTTGTCTCATGATTTCACTTCTATAATTGATAACAAAAGGTTGAATTTATCTGAGTAGCCACCTCCTAAGTTTTGATTGTATACCAATTTAGTGGATGCCAGTAAATAATACTGTTTTTGAGGCAGGCACACTAGAGAAAGCGCCCGATGATATTAGTATGCAAAGAAATTATGATAAAGAAAAAAAGCAAAATAGGGACTTTCTCCTTATACGATGCAGCATTTTATTTATTTTTTCATTGTAGAAAATATTGTACCTACAATTCCTGGGTACAATAATTAATCAACAAAAATTTGATATTTACATTAATTTTGTTGCTTTTCAATCTGTCATTTTCTAAGTATAGGTACCTACCATAAAAAATCAAAATGAACATAATATTGAAGACAGATTTCGAAACATGGATCAAGTCCTGCCTGTGATGCTTTCCTGTATTCTTTGAAGTTTGAACACTATCCCAGTAGTGCGTGTTATCATCATATCAGCCTTATGCAGCATTGCAATTTCAACGTGTTCAGTGGTCCTATGGACTCTAGAGCGTGACTGTTTGAAATGAACGAATCGTATTGTACAAATCATGACTTTAAAAAAAAACTTGGGTTTGATTTTTTTCCGTTTTGAATACAGAAGACAGAAAACAGAAAATAATTAAACGAACGGCAAATGAAAATCTGGTTTGTGTACGAACTATGATTTTCAACAAACAATGCCTAATCAATAAAGTGAAAGCTCACTCATGTTAATGGCATAAACTTATACATATTTTGCCTAAAAAGAGAAAGCTTTTTTGCAATGTCTAATCAGTAGCATTGTGTATTTATATTGACGTAGGCAGAGAGAATTCTTAAGTACTCTTCCACGTACATCATACGATTACACTTCTATATTATAAGGATGCCTCATATCGTAAAATGTGGAAGGTTCGTTAACAAACTAAGAAAATTTTGAGCAAATCAAGCGCTTCAATTTTTCATACACCATTATTTCATTTGCCCCAATAATACAAGCAAGTTTTCATTCGAGTTTAATAAAATGAGAGCACTTGGTCGAGAAGTGGTTAGGTTACATAGTTAAACCAAAGAGTTGCTGACAAAGAAGAGTTTTTATGCGAACTAAGACTTATTGCGTGGTATGTTGCGTATAGTAATGAGTAGTGTAACGTGTCATTAAAGTACTTCCGTGAACTTCTTGATCTTTGCAGGGAGTAGAGAAGATACGTGTAGAAATGTGTTGTTACGTGTTAGATAGCCATTATAACACTTATAAAGATGCTCCTTTTTACGTAACTAGAAAGAAAGAATGCTGAGATAAGTATACCGTATGAGTATACCATGCATATTTAATGATTTGCGTTATTGCGTTGTGGTTTGCCTCACTCACTGTCTTCAAACTCAGAAGGTAAATGATATTATGTAATAGTAGTGTGTATGTATAAAATATTTAATTTATGCATTAATGTGGATAAGTGTTATGTGTGTCTTTTTCAATGTATGAATGTAGTTAAGTCTTGATTGTATTGCATTTGTATGGCAATAGTTGAACAAGCGAAAGACTTGATTTGTTTTTGAGATTTGTGTATGTATACGAGTGTGTGTGTCGTGTATTTATATGAAATATTATAGTCTATATAAGATTTCTGTTTTTCTAACGTGTATAAGTCTAAAGAGAGACACTATTCATTCTTAGCACCAGTTCAGTTGTCTCAGTAGTCCCTGCCACACTCACACAAGTTACACACATACACAGCCCACTATAATGTGCTATTATGCATAGATAGACTCCAGTATTACGTCCATGCCTTTTCCCCACTACTACTTGGGTGAGCGAGCATGGATTAGTCTGCTGCTGGAGCTGGAGTTGAGCTACCAACCTTCAATTTAACTCCGCTACTGGACAAAATTTTGCTTGCTTCCATTCCTTTATGTTATCATCATCTGTGTTGCTCTAGCCAGCTAATTACCAAGTCACACACATACAAAGTGACTTGATTGTGGTCAGTAGTGGTGGATGGTGGACAGGGCTTGTGCGATTGATTCCTCTTTGCTCCTACAAAAAATACAATGCAAGTGCAATTTTTTTTATTCCTTCAAAATTTAATTATTCTTCAAACAAAATTGTCTTGTCCATTGTCCATCTTTTAATTTAATATCAGTTCCAGGAATTTTTCTTTTGACTAATTATTGGAATCATTGTCTGCCAATTTCAAATTAGTTACAACTTTGGACTTTGTTACGTATACGTGGAAATCTCTCCTCTCTTCGTTGTTCGTCACCTCCGTTTGTGTTGCTAAACGTATACGTTAACATATTTACGAAATATTTTTGGATACTCACTGGTCAAATTGGGGACGTGGATCGGGTCACTCACTAGTTGCTCCCTCCCAGCCAGCTGCAAGTGGCAAACAAAACGGATAATGGAATACAGAATAGGAAAAAATTAACTCTGAAGTCGAACTTTGAACGTGTGTCTACTGAAAATTAATTAAAAATCAACTTTAACCCAAAGGTAGGTACTTATAAATTTTATCTGCCTTATATCATATAATATTATAGAATATTTAGTTGCAAATTAAAACTATTCTTATATCATGTCTTGGCTTTTCACTTTTGTCATTTGTTTATCTTCAATCTTCCTATTCACTATGAATCATCTGTTGTCTGTCATTCAATTTGTTTTGCACATTTGTTTTTCTGTCATCTGTCATTCAATTTATGATTTACCTTTACCTAATTTAATTTACATCATATCGACAAACGATATTGAATTGCGTGAAAAGGTTTCCAGTTTTGAGAGTTTTGCAGGGCCATGAAACAAATTATTTGTTATTAATGGTTAATTTGAAAGCTTTTTGAAGTTTTTGTGGAAAGTGATAAACTAATGAAAGTTTATTGTTTTATAGCGAATATATTTACCTACGTATAGTTTGTAATAACATAGTATATAATTTATATGTAAATGTTTGTATGTCATTCATTATGTATTTATTGCTACAAATGAACATAAACTTAGCTAGAGTCTAGTAGAGTCCCTAAATTATGTTGTATTTATTTGTTTATTAATTAAACATGAGTCCCGCCCGTTCAACCTCCCCTGTCGTAATTGCTGAATATATATTATATTATTATATTATGAATGATAGGTTCCTTATTTCAAATATGAAATAGGTAGGGTTTTCTTTCCGATTATATATTGTGCGTAGTTAGATTCTTAGATTACAGAAATATCAAAAGTTAGGATTCTGTAGCTGTGGACTTTAAAAACAGTCTTACAATTTCTTTGCTATTATTCCGATAAAACAGCATTTTATTTTTATCATTAGTTGCACGCGGTAATTAAATAGCTATTGGCTATTACATAATTATTTGGCTTAGCCTAATTTAAATACACCTTGCTTTGTCATAAAAATGTATCATAGGGATTTATTAGAATATGTGTTGGCTCTCTACAATCTACATCCACAGCCTATAGAATTTCGATATTCAATATTTACTGCTAGTTTCAATGCTGACGCTGATTTAATCAATTTTGTCGTAAAGGTGAAGATAATTTTTCTGGGTCAAGGCTTGATTTACTTAAATAGTCTATCTAATACATGTCTAAAGAATTGTAAAACATTAGTATGCAATTAGGCAAGGACAACAACAAGTATGGATTTCGATTTAAAAAAAGCTATCAATATGATCATGCCACTTTTAGCCCATTTTTATTTAATTTTTGGGGAGAAACTCATTTCGAAATAGTAAATGGCATTTATTAGGTGAGTGGATGTAGTTAAAGTTAGGAAATAATAATATTATGTAGTAATATGTACTTGTACCATGTACCTTTTAAGTCCTTTTACCTTACATTACAATTTACAACTACAAGTTAGTGATACATATTTAAGTGAAATGTATAATGTATGCATTTGTGTACAGTGTACATTGTAGCACAGGTATTAGGTAGTGAGTACCGCGAACATGTATGCCATGTAATTAAACGATTGAAGTCAGATACAGATAACGATGTAACGATGGCGTGTGACCTTGTACCATACTAATATTGTTGTGTTGAAAAAAGGCCAATTTATTTGTTCCACAAAATTGTACATAAAAAACGTTCAAGGTGCGTTGATTGGAATATTTTAGCGAAGTATAGTCATACGTATAGTGAAGTGTTGGCATTGGCATCGTACTTGTATAATAACACAACCGCTTTAAGATTGGAATTTTTTCTGATTTCTAATTCTAATGTCATTATTTTCATAAAAAACATTTATTTTTTGAAATTATTTCATAAATAGAACAAAGCTAATTTTCAAATAACATTATATATTACATCATTGCCTTCATTAATAGTGCTACCTCTTTACTATGCCGTGTCCACGATTTCGATTTCGATGGACCTACTAATTTATGTGATTACGTTATTATTGTATAAGCAGGGAATGTAATGTCTTAAATGTAGTAATAGGTATTGACGCATTGAATATAAAAATACCTTGAGATAATGTAACATGCTGTAGGGTTAAAATTACCTTACTGATTTAATCATTGCAAATCTTAGGAATTCTCTATATTTTATCTACACCACCGACCATGTACAGAAAGAATCCAATCGCGAATATTTTCACTATATTTATTTCTCAGCTTTAGCTTTTTTAAGTCTGACACTC
>JABASI010004917.1:0-13181 GCA_019776505.1 Tomocerus nigrus | reverse complement strand
ATCTTAAGAAGAGCTGGAAAAGTTTGTAGGTACACAAGTGTCTTTAATTCTAAATATTATTCTTGTAATTAAAAATGTATAATAAATAATGTATAATTAAAAACAGTAATGCCACCTATATTATTTATGAATTTTAGGTATGCACTACATATTCTGCGTAAGGAATTAAAGTTACATTATGCACTTTTTAAACGCATTTTTTAAACTTGTGTGTTATTCACATTGACAATGGCAACGGCACTAAGCGTATAGCTCGTTGCAGTACAGTATCACTACCAGCTTGTACAGTCAAAAAGGTTGAGATGTTAGCTGACACGGAGGAGTAGGATATTACTGCTTGTACCGCTGGTCTGTGGCACGGTACGCTTTAATAGTTCTAGTCGGCAAAAGAGTCAAGCCGAGATGTAGCATCTGTCGGTGTACTTCAGTACTCGCTGCTCAGAAAGATGTGGGAGTCCAATCTCAGCCAATCCAAAGATTTTCATTACTGATCTGAGGTTTTTTGCAAGGAGGCGAGTGAACATTACCTTTGACGAGAATGAATATGTTAACGGAGGCAGGTACCTACTGCTCCACTTTATTATTATTCAGGTAAGAGACAGAGGAAATTAGATTCCACTCGTGAAATCGAATCGTATGGAAACTTCTACTGATGACTGAGATTCTAAGGCAGCTAATAAAAGGCAATTGGGGGAAACTTTCATTGCTAAATTGTTGACTTCCATCAATCTCAACCAAATCGTTCCAACTATCCACACACACAACACAATATTACTTAACGTAATCACATTGATGATTGAAATCCTTAAAGTGCTATGACAATCTAATTGCTATAATAGTTATGAAACAAAAGTGTATTGGATGGCTGGCATTACAGTCGGCGTTTTATTTCCGACTGAGAGTTATTATAATGTTGTTTTAAAGGTTTTCTCATGGCCTGAAAAAAACTACCTTGCATTCATTTTTGATAATCACGACGCATTGACCTTTCTATTAGGACGTCTAAGCAAAGATTTGAACACTATTAAAACTGCTTTTATATAATGGAATATCTGGAAATTGATAGATGGAATAGGAACATTGTTTTCCCCATGATGACATTACCATTAATAGTATTGCACTTCATTCCAATCCTCTAAATTTTTACATTTGGAAAATATCGTCACTAGTTAATCGGTAACTAGGGCTTTGAACTGGCTTTCTACTGCACTACGTGGCGACTAACTTTTTAGGCATAGATAATTATAGTGACAATTGAATGGTACCTACTTACGTCCTTAACTAATATACAGATCGAAGAAAGGCAGGCACGCAAAATCCCTAAACAGACTTGCAAATAAACTCGAAAAACTTAAATAATTAGGCGCTATAAAATAAATAGC
Source organism: Tomocerus nigrus (assembly GCA_019776505.1). Taxonomy (NCBI): domain Eukaryota; kingdom Metazoa; phylum Arthropoda; class Collembola; order Entomobryomorpha; family Tomoceridae; genus Tomocerus; species Tomocerus nigrus. The sequence continues at coordinate 11,799 of JABASI010004917.1, read as the reverse complement.
CACCAAAAACTGAATAAGTAGAAATATTTACATGGGACCGATGGGGACCAAAAACGAAAAATTGGCACGCAACTTTAGTATAACATATGGTCCTAATAAGCAAAGAAAAAAAGGTTGTACAGCAGTAATCCCAAAATTACATAATTCAATTTTGCCTGCCTCTTCTCGCTCTGGTAATGAACAATTATACAGCTATGGGATCAATCAATTGCATTCATTAGGCAGCATATTAAACCAATTGTAGAGAAAAATGAAATTCTGCTAAGGCACCATTAAATAGCACTCATTGTATTTTAATGACCCGTGTCAATAAGTGATACAGATAGGACTGTGAATACAATAGTTCATTAAAAATAATTACATTGCTTTATTGATTTATTTGTCAAATTTTACATACAATTTATTTTGTTATAGTAATTTAGTTAAATCGGACCAAATATAGTTAGAAGCTAGTGTTACAGGGTTTGCTTGCAAAGATTTCATAGATAAGTGTTTATTACCACAAAATATTGACAAACTGAAAACTTAATGAAAAAACTCATGCAAATTTTTCTTGCAAGTGCTTGGAGTGAGTGTGAGTGTGATGACATCTTTAATATTTTTCCCCTTAGGCTACCGTCCAAACCTAATTAATTACACAATTTTGAATTGATTAGCATTCAGCATTTGCATCTAGGATTTTATGTTTTGCAATTAATACATAGACATAAATCGATTATATATATAGCCAAAATATATACAACTTCTGAAAATTAAAAAAAATGGAAACATATCCATTATAGACAACTAATAATTTCGTTGAAGTGTAAACCTAAGATGCAACATTACCGAAAGTATCAGGTGTCAATTTTAAATAAATGGTTCAAATGACAAATATCTAAATTAAAGCAAGTTGTTGCTGAAATTATTGAAAGTACATAGCTACATTTTCCTATATTTGCTTTTACATTATTTACAGCCCTTTTACCGTTTTTATGAAAGGAATAGTAAGAGAATTTAACGTCATTTACCAATAAAAATTTCGACGTCGGAACGGCCCGCCGTACTGATGAAAATGTTGCTTACACCTGTGGTCGCAATCGTGTGCATAGTGTGTGTAAGGATCGTCCCCGTTAAAACATGACAACACGCATTTTTGATACAGCATCTCTTGCTGATAAGTAAGGGGTGAATCTTCATATTTGGAAAAAAAATATGAATAATTATTGTTCTGCAACATCTTCATTATCTTATTGCAAATGGATGAAATAGTTTTCAATTTCAATAAATGGTTTTATTACTGAAAAGTTATTCATATCATATTATTTTGAATATATTTATTGTTATAGTTTCGACTATTCCCATTTTGATACTGTGGGATAACTGGAAAAGATCGGAAAAAGGAAGCAAAAACAGAAAAATTAATTGCCAACTTGGAAAATTTTATGCCCCGTCGTCCCACCCATCCAATAGCACTTTCAGCCTCTCACTTTTCTTACTAGAAAATGGTACATATCCCCCTAGTGACATTACTTCCCAAAGAAACCTTGCACAGAACATTATTATTTCTTATATATAATTTCTTATAATGCTAATTTGGAGAAAATAATTTACAGCCATTACTTATATGCTCATAATCGATTTGATTATTGTCATGTCCCCAGTTGTTCCAATCGATTCCCTGAATATCTGTAACATCAATAAAAAATTAATATTGTAATAGTGTATCAACATATTATGCTAAACTTAAAAGAACTAGGAGTGAATAAAACTTTTCCCGAATTCAACAGAGTTAAGAACAATGTCTAAAAACGCAAGATTTAAAAAGTTGCCATTTATACACTTTATGCATTTTTGTCAGGTTTTTAAATTTTTTCAATAAGTGAAACTTTAGAATTGAAGCATAACCCCTGTATTTATTAAATTGCTATGGAGAGTTAAAATAATAATGTAAAAATTGTATTTCTGCTATTGATTTAAAACATACGATGAAAATAACGGCATAACTTACCAAGAAGATTTCCAAAAACGAGGAATAAAAGAACAGTTGCCCTCATTTTCACAAATTATTGAAATGAAGACGTCTTAACGAATTTGTCTAAACTTTAAAATTTTTGCCCTTTTATTGTACTTTGATTGACTTTCCATTAGTATGTTAATGACTTTCATTCTCTTTGTTACCCAACTCCAAGGTTAAAACTATGAATATTTGGAAATACAATTACATTATGGCCTTAACTAAGAACAGATTTCACTTTTTTAAATTCATCCAAAGACAATACTTTTATAAATGGAAATGATGATGTAAAAACCATTTTAAAACGGATACAATATAGAATAGCGTTGGCGCATGGCAATAGGGACCTCCACCCGTTCATCATAAATCAGTGTTTGATATTGGCCGGCTTTTTAAGATTATAATGCCACTGTTAAATTCACAACTTATTGCAAACAATAATTTTTATAGCCTTTGTTAGTAACGACATTTTATTTAATGGCAAAATAGCCAAGAATTGGTGGTTTCATTGTTTTAACTATTTTTTGTGTCTTATATAGCTCCATGAGAAATATATTGTACTTTTTTTTACATTTTGGCCATTGTATGTAATTATGGCCAGTGACCAACAAAAATTGTAGCCAGCCACTAGGTCATTTTAGCCACTCCCAAATAAGCCACTAGCCAATGGCTAGTCAAACACACCACTGCCATAAATACTTCACGCGTGTTACTTTCAACACTGGTAGGATCTCCATACGCCGTTTTAACGGGGCTTATCTTGACCTACTTTCTGTACTAGTATGTTCACGTTTAGTAGGTCTTTGAAGTAGTATACAAAATTTGAACTTTGCATCTCAATGCGTCTATGAGATGAGCTTAGGATGACCCAGATGACCTTCTCCTAGAGAACCAATTTTTAACACGGTGGTCCTCCAGTTGACAGAAATTTTGAACGTCTAATGGAAGTCAATCCGTTTAGAAGTGATCGTGCCCATGGTCGGACATACAGACCGACGGAAAGGACATTTCTATACAGAGCAGCTACGCTACTTTCTCTAATAATTAACACGTTTATAATGGTAAAATCAGATGGCAATTGACATTAAAAATTGATCATGAAAATTGAGACAGACTTATTTAGGTAACATATTGAATATTCTGAGTGACCAGGTTCGATTTATTCAAAATTGGAAAATGCTATTTACTTAATGGAATTATTATTGTCAAAAAGACAGCTCGTAAATAAAATCCGTTTCACTTAATGCGTATGTATAAAAAAAAGATATGAAAATTCCACTATCCCAGGAGTAGTCAACAGTTTAAATAAGTTACACGAAAATGACCAATTACTTTTAAGTCCCAAACCTCCCAGTACAAAATGAGCCGACTAGGGGTATGTAATTCCCAGTGGAAGCTTTGTAGTTAGGTGTTTCCTAGCTGTCCTAGGCTTACATTGTGACTGCTAGACTTTATTCAAGACTGTTCTCTCAGCAGACTCTCCAAGCCGACTTCCACAACCAGACTAATCAAGCCGAATCTCCAAACCAGACTGCTCACAATTCACATTCACACACACATTTTATCAACTTACATTCTACAGACAGACTACTTTACATTATGCGGCGGTCAGCTCACTCGCCACTGCTCGCTCGCTGATAGGCTGCACTATAACTAGCTACATTATAGACTCTACTCTATGACACTACAATTATAACCACATTACAATTCACCTTATTTTACGAAGACTTAGCTCCGTCTAAGTCACCCCTTTCCCAATTAAGAAGAAAAGGTTAAAAATAAAATTTTGAAAACAATAAATCAGAAAACATAAAAATAACCCAATTAAATTTTAAAATACACATGACCCAAACATTTGAACACCTTTAAATTATGACATGAACACCATTCACTCGCCACTGCTCGCTCGCTGATAGGCTGCACTATAACTAGCTACATTATAGACTCTACTCTATGACACTACAATTATAACCACATTACAATATATTCCTTCAAACAATTTGAATAAATTCGTTGAAGTATTTCTATGACAAATGTGATGAAACAAGCGGTGACCTGTATGAAATAAACCATCACAAAAAGGACGTAATAAAAAGTAACGTTTGACGTAATAGTCTAATAGTACACTGTTAAAAATAACATTAAGTGAACATGTTGCACAAGAGTTGCAGCTATTTAAGTATAAAACGTGTCTATTATAGTAAGTTAGCAGCGTCTCTTTCACTACAGGTAGGGACATGGGATAGGTACATATATTATAATCGTTTAAGTCTTATTTCATGTCTTGATCAATTAATTATTCATTTGGAAAGATTTAAATATGCATGACAATAATGACAACGGTAAAAATGATGTAAAATATTTGCATATTTAAATTAAGTATCTGCTTAATGACAATATTTTTTATTACTTAGTATTGAATTTTCGGAGAGAAGGTTTGTAGACTTATTCGATAAACAAATCCGGTAGGTACCTACAATTTTTAGTCCAGATTCTTTTAAAGCACTTATTTCACTTTTGAATATTCTGTTCGAAATATTTAGAGCCAATGAAATAATTCAAATAACATTTATTTCAAATTTTAAAATAAAATACAATTAATTTCTTTTCTTGGTTTCCTGAAATAAATTCATTTGAACACGAAATATAAAAAATAGTATTTAGCTTGAAATACGAAATTAAAAATTGTCTCTTTTAATATTGCTTAAGGGTGACTGGGTACAATATGCGAGCAATAAGACAATTTTAGTTTCGGCAATTTTATGAAATTACGCCGACAGAAATAAATTGATTCCTTTTTTAATGTATTGCATACATACGTACTTCGCCTATTTTTAAATGTGATTTTGGAGTTGAAATCTACACTTAACGACATATTTAGTAAAAGTAACGTTTTTCGGAAACCGACCCCTGTTCTGCGGTGGATTTGCGAATACCTTGGGCTCGATCTGCGACGAAATTCGAAACATTAAAACTTTAATTTTTTCACTCGTCTCTCGCGATTTTCCTTCTTGGGAGTTGTCGCGTATTCTTTCGGGTCAAAGTATGACGACGGTTTGTGTTTCGAAAAAGATGCGAAGTGATTTTAAAACTTCTCTATAAAGTAAAATAAATATTCCTACTGCTATCGCACTGCCCCAACTCGGATAAAACGGGTTTTGTTTTTCTCCGCGGAAAAACAATCCTCTAAAGAACATTTAGGTATTCCAGATTGTTACAATAAAGTATAACAATGTTCCACGTGACCCATGGTAATATTTAATTGCGTGTACCAAATATTGTTACACCATTTCTGTGTCATTTGCTTCTAAAAATGGCCACAAATGGGTAATTACAACAATTTGTACCAGGTCTGCCGCGAAACTGTTAGGTAGTTTTTGTATGTACCCAAAAGGCAGCCAAATATTCATCATTCATCCGACAAAAATGCAAGAATATGGGATTAACACACAACAATAGCTGTTTCTAGACTAGAAATTTGCTAAACGTGTCGGCCTCCAAAAACACCCGTTTATGCGGATAGTACCACAACTTAAAAAGATTACAGCGCCACATTCCTATTTAAACGTAGTTGTTCAGCAAAGGTTAGAATTTAAAGGAGAACGTGGTGCTATAATCTTCTTGTCGTAATACCCGCCCAAATGGGTATTTAGGAGACTGGCAAGATTAGCAAATTATTAGCTGGAAGCTGATGATGATGTGTGCTAATCGCATATTGTTGCATTTTTGTCGGATGAATGTTTGGCTGTATTTTGGGTACCTTAAAAAAGACCTAACATCTTGGCGGCAGGCCTGATTTGTACTGATTTGTACCACTGATTGATGTAAAACCTATTTAAGTACAAATAAGTGAAGTGAGTTTCGCTGTTGATTCCCAAAATATACTTGAGGCATATTTTTTTAACATACAGAAATAATGCAAAAAGTATTATGCCTTGGCCCAAAATATGCAAATACTTTTGTGCAATTATGTCTAATAATTTGAATTTGCCATATCTTTACGAAATTACGTCAAAATATTTGTGTCCAAGGACAGACACACGGACACATTTGGAATTCCTATGCAGAACAGCTTTATACTTTACTTTGAATAAACAGTAGGTTTGCGGGATGTGATTTCTACCGATGATTAAAATACCGAACTCTCCGGTCCCAGTGCCTTAGAATAGCCACTTCTATGGCATTACATGAAAACTTAAAAGCTCTACATTTCATCATTCCCTTTCTTCGTCTTAATTTTTCGTAAAGCAGAAAATAAAATGTAATTGTAGGTCTTCTGCTAAGTTTAGCCCAGATGCATCCCACGATTTCTACAATTTGATGATTATTAAGGAGGGCCTTGAATTGGCAGAGCACTCAAATCAATGTATTAGTAGAGCTTGTCCACAGGATCCAATTTCCACCAAAATCTGCTTTTATATTACCGAGGGCGCATGAGGCCCAAAAACATTTTTTTGAGTCGGAATTCGGTTGTCAGTACTCTCACAATGCCCATTTAGGATTCTCCTTATATCTGCATGACCTACTACGCCCAAATCCTCTTTTATTTTGGCAGCACTTAACGATATTAATAAAACCTGGTTGAGACTGGAAATATAACGGTCAGATATCTTAAAATTAAATTTTTATTAGCTTTTAAAAGGTTCTATTTCTTTAAATAATCGAATGTTACCACTTGCGTAGTACTTTGCTTATAAAAGGCATCCACTATTTATTTCTGCGTCTCCCGCGAACTAAACAACTTTGAGGCGTAACAAATTATGCTAAAATTACAAAACGGAAAATTTATTTTTGCAGGTTAGGTGGCAATTTTTGTGCATTTAACGGCCAGGTTTGTTTCTCAATTAATAGTGTCCTGCCGTAAACTGCAGTAAATCCACGCGCTTCCTCATTCGCAGAACTGTTTCTGCAATCCTATGCGGTCCGTCCGCAGGACAGATTCCGCAGTCCGTGGCATGCAAAAAATGCTAGCGACTGGAAAGCGCAGAAAGGAAGCCACAGTGTTCGTAACTAAATTTGCAATAGCTCTTCAGTCCCACACAAGTCACACAACCCAAAAATTAGGGATAAATACAAATACAATTTGAGAAAGCACATAGGTACATTGTGTATAAGTGACATACTCACGTATGTTAAGATCTACCTACCTAGATTGATTGTCAAATCAAGTGAAAACGAAAATTTCCCTTAATTATGTATTAAAAATTATAATTTATGAATTGATAATATTATATGATAATAATACTGGGCAAGAGTCATAAATTCAGTTGCCTTGTTCTACAATCAGAATAAGAAAGTTAACATTTTCTTTTATTGGGAAATATTTTGTGGCGCAGATTTGGTAATTGAAAATAAAGCATTCTGGAAACCACTGATGACTTGCTGAGGTAGAAAATTCAAAATTTCCGTAGAGGGCAAATATTATGGATAGCAAAGGCTCTTCTATTCCTTAACAAGTTTATGAATTTCTAATATCCAGATGGGAAATGATACAATTCTACCGACATCGACTTATAATTAGTAATATTCTCAGGGAACCGTTTTACAAAATATAATCAAATTAACATCGCTACTACAAAGTAGATTTTGAGATATCTTGAATCTTACATTGTTTGTTACGTCATATTACCGTAATTGAGAATTAGATTTTATTCTACAAGATTCACCGTTATAATTGTGTCTGTAATATTTACATTTTTGTAATTATAATATGTAATGTACAAGCAAATAGTATCATCTTCGTTTTGTAAGTAAAGAGTTAAAGACTGTCCCTTGTAGTGCTAGGTGTAAAGGAGGAATAATAATAATATTAATAGCACGTAGTCATTCATCATCAGACATTTGAGTCCCTTTTTCCAAAGATGTCCATTTGCATGGTGTCAAGTAAGGATGCTCAGGCTTTAATTCGTAAGATAAGCTAAACTAAGTTCCATTCCTCAGGGTTCGTAAAAAGTGTGCAATGCGAGGACTGCAGACTGGCCACTGCGGAAATGAAATGGCGAAGGTAGTGTTTATTTTTTGCTTCTAGTCATTCTGCTAGTCCGTCATTCTCATTCTAAACCGCAGAGCGTAACTCGCAGTAAAAATGGCCAATTTTATGCTGTTTCAAATGTGTAAGGAGTAATCGATGCATTTTTCCGTACCGAAAAAAACTCAAATTTTCCGTCGCCGCCGTCTTTTACGAATCCTTGCATACAATTCAAACATTTAAAATATTGCATCATGACCATCAATTAACTAAATGAAACTGAAGCATTATATGCTTCCAGTTGGAGTTCCAAACCCGGGACATTTAAAACCAGGTCTTCCATTTCCATCACCACAACCATGTCCAGAACCACCGCCGCAATTGTTGCCAGGTCCTTGAAAATATTTTCAACCTTTAAAAACTTATTTTATCTGTAAATAAATAACTGCGGGAAAATATTAAAATCGAAAATATATTCGACATTTATTAATAATATGAGATTACCGTTACAGGAGAGTTAAAGCATGAAGCAACGTGGTTTTACTCTCTTGCGTGATTTTCCGTAGCAGCCGCCTTTACAAATACGTTGCCGTTACAAAACGTTACACATACAAATAAAATGAACCTGACTCATTCAAAGATTCCGTTTGATTTACTTAGCATTTATTTCGATTCGTACTTTCAGTGACAAAAATCATTAACTGCTGTCTGTATTCTAGTGCACGATTGATGACTGGAGAAGCTCTTTCCACTAATTTACTTTGATTCTAGACAAAATACGAAATGCAAGTCATGTCGTTAACCGATCCACTTCGTACACGATAGGTAACTCATTATTTTTACCTGAATTATTTATAAGTAATAATAGGGTCAATGCATTTTTATAAATATATGAATATTTTATAAAATAAAAGCAGAACAATTTAACAATACATAATCGTTGCTTTATTGTCAACTTGTCAGTTATTCACAATTTTTTATTTCAATACAATGGGTAATAGTAACTTTTGATTGTAAGCAAATTAGTGACGATGCTTTTTGCTTACAAATCAGAATTAGGTCTGTTACAAATTCAAAGCAATTTTTCCTAGATACGTAAAAATGCATTCATTATTCTCAAAAAATTGATATAAAAGAACTTGGTAGATTCTTAATTCAACATCATAAATCAAACTTTTATTTCGTCTGAAAATTGGCATTTCTTTAGTATTTTCTGCTGGTTTGGCAAGCAGTGACTTTTGACATGTCATTCCTACCGTTTTTTGCCACCCTATTTCTTTTAGCGTCTTTCGCGCAGTGTGCTCCAGAAGGTAAGATAATATTATTCGGTTTGAAACCTTAATGTAAATTAATCATCTCAAGAAGGGTGGCAGACTCTAAAATTTAAAATATTTCACAAATCAATTTAATTACAACAAATTATTAAAAATAGAATGTAAAAATCTTTTTTTTTGATTTGTATAGGTGGTGAAGAGGGTTATAATGACGCTGACTACTACAAAGTAGGGGATATGGTGTTTCACAGGGGGGAAATGAGAGCTGGCGCATTGGGAATGCAATGGCCTCAAGGAAAAATTAATTATTTCGTCGATTCAAAGCTGCGTGAGTTCTTTAATTAAACTGTAATTATGTAAATAATTATTTCATTGGCTAGTTAATCTATTTATGGCAATTGACCTGCAGCCAAGAACCAGCAAAAGTTGCTTGCAAAAGCAATGGAGCTAGTCCAAAGTAAATCCTGCATTCGGTTCAAGAAGTATGACTCAGACGCTGCGGTCCCATCATCAGAACCTTACATGAAATTCATCCCAGGTGAATTCTGTCAAACTCAAGTCGGATATCATCCGCAAATGAAAAGACCGCACGTGAGAAAACATTACACAAAATGCTACAGACATCAATTATCATAAATCATGGATTACTAACTGTAGTTACTTACTCTTTAGATAGTTGAGATTGAGACACCTCAATGTGGAATTGGGAAAGCGGGAGATATTGCACATGAGATATTCCATGCTCTTGGATTTTATCATGAACAAACAAGGAAAGACAGAGATCTCTATGTGAAAATAAACGAATCCAACATATTGGAAGGTATAGGCACCAATAAGCGTATTTATGTCTAGATGATCATAGTCCATTTAAAATAAGAGTCACCTTTTAGTTACGTATCCCACTACTCAGAAACGATGTACACCGTCAAATTTTCTGACTTTTTCTATTTGGTGCCGTAGGATTTGAAAACAATTTTGAGGTTGACGACGATATCCCATTCGGAACAAGTTATTATGATGTGGCGTACAATTACGACAGTATTATGCACTATGGTCCCTGGTTTGCTTCCAAGAATCCTGCAACGTTAATAATGACTGAAGAAGGATATTGGAATCCCGAAGCTGATCCCCATGATCGTACAATCATTGCTTTGGTATAGGAGGAGACATTCCATTGTTAAACATTATACACCATTGGCACATTAATTATGTTACCTTTTCTAAAAATTGTTCCAGCAATCGCCTAAGGGTCCAGTCTTAGGCAAAGTGGAAAACATGGGGTTGTCGTCCTACAGAAATTTCATCTCGAAAGGAGATGAATTAATGCTAGAAAGGATGTACTGGAATGAATGTAAGTAGATAGAATTATTAAATTCATAATATTTTATAGCTATGTATGTTGAGCCATGTAATAATTTATGTATAACTCTGTTACAAAGGCCGAAGAAACAAAAACGGAGGAATAGATTATCCTCCCTTCCCAGATGAAGTTACTTGGAAACCTGAAACTAAGCCGAAGGTATGCAGAAAGGGTTCCAAGAAATAAGAACTTGGTCCACAATAAGCAATACTAAAATCTCAGCCACAATACAGTTGACAGCCTATTATAACTATTAAAATTCAAAAATGCAATATTGGCCCAGAGAAGAAATTCGTAATTGTAATTTATGAAATCAAGTAATTTGACTTAATGGAACAGAAATTCTAAATTCACTAATTGGGAAAATTAAAATGTTTTGTCTTCATTGAAAATTTATTTTCTAATTTCAAACTTCATTTTCTAATTTCAATGAAAAAAATCAGTAATAAAATATTCAATTTTTTCATACAATAAGTTTTTTGCTTTTATTATTTTTGGACATTTTGGAGTGACCAAAATATTAGAAAATCATTTCAGTTACAGATTCGTTTAGATGCTCGATGCATCAACTACAACTACGTATTACTTAACTTATAAGCCGTGAGAATCATTTCCGCTATGAAAACTATAAAGGAACTATAATTTATCAAATTAAGATAAAACACAGAAATAATGTTGGATTTGTTCAACAATTTGTTAGGTGCAAAGTCCCCGCCTAATGTGTAAACCTCTTTTGCCAACCTGTCCAAATTGATTTGTCAAACAGACTTTTGTCAAACTGACCTAGAATCTGGGGTCACCTTGTTGTTTAAGAAGGAACTACTAACTGGGACTGTACGTATGTAATGTGCGAGACAGTAAGAAATAATTTCCGGACAATATAATATTCTGCCACACGAATTTCTCCGGCGATTATGAAAATAATCAGCAGACTCGAAAACTTATTGCAAAGGCCATACCACAAAAACAAAAATGCATTTCTAACATTTTAGCAATAGGTAATCTTATCTACCTAGTTAGTTAAATAAGGTATTTTTGCGAAAACCAATATGACAATTCAGTTTTTCAAAGACGCAACAGTGTCTTTCACACAAAAGAATTGATGTAATATTAAAAATACTTCCGGGAGTTTGACGACTCTTCAATGCAACAATTATTGTGATTTGAGTAATATTATGTAAATCCATTGTCCTATTCTGAG
>JABASI010004916.1:0-13182 GCA_019776505.1 Tomocerus nigrus | reverse complement strand
TATTAAGAAGTTTGCTTATAAATATTCAAACTACTATTTTGTAACACTTTTCAACTATAGGGAAGGAAAGAACTTTAATATGAATATGTAGTAAAATATAGTGTACGAGAAAAGAGCCTTAAATAAGTATAATGAGTTTCGTCTTCATCTTAAAGGTAATCTCATTGTCAGTCACAGATTAGACATGACTCTGACTTTCTACAACGATGACTAGACAGAGGGAACTCATCTCGAATGATAATGAGCCGCAAGAAGATGCACATGCAGGAATACACAACAATCATGCAATCCTCTGACCATTTAGTGAATACATTACAATTTCTAAGATTACTTGTACCAGTATATAAGAATTGCCTAAAAACACAAATCTTTCTCCATCTGACTTGTTTTGCTTCTCATTAAAAAAAATCTACAGATTAACTCACTTTCGGTCTGCTTAGAAGTTAGAACGAGTATATGCCCTCGTTACTATATAATAATACCACATAGGTGCATTTATATAATATACCAGAGTTTTTACCATGAAAATTTCCAGAGAAAAACAAAGATGCTCAACCTACTTAAGTAACCAGTGAGTACTAACTCAGTATACATAGTAAATCTTTCAAAGGCCCAACCCAGAGAGCAGAGAGAAAGACAACACTTTTGTTGTACTACTCTAGAGTGATAATAATAATATGTGTGTGTGTGCTATAGATGAAAAAAGGCCTTGAACATCTTACATCATACACAACTAACCATAATATTATCCAAGCAAAGATCTGTATATACTAAATAGAACAGAGATATAACCAAAAATACTATTATATTAATTGTCCAGCAGATACAGATACATATAACTACTTATTTTCGGTCTTTCCTTTTCTGCTATACTAACCTTACCAAACTACTTAAACGTACACGAAGGCAATTCTACTAAAGCCAAAAGCATTCATATAATACATAGAGAGATACGTATATAGAGGTTCATCCTTTCTACGCCTCGCCTTCTCTAAATTGTAGTAATACAACAAAAACTACATTACTACTGTTCTAGAATCGACGTTACGTACAGTGTACAACGAAAATGGGACCAGCTACACGGACAACAACAAAACTTTCCTATTCAACGCTTTACTAGATGTATATCTACAGACAGAGAGAGGGTAGGTAGGTAATAGTAAATAAATAGTATGAAAGAAAATGTAAGAACAGTATTCAAAGCATTCCCTGTGTACATAATAATGAGATAGTAGCTTCTAGGCATCAGAGTTTTTAGCTCCATTCGTCTAACCACCGTTTTTTATCCATTTTATAGCTTCAACTTCATCCTTAGCCCACATAATATAATAATATGTAATTTCCCTAGCCCGAACCGGTGGTGATATACCCATATCACCATTATTATTTTGATTTGACGGTTGGCTTCTTCTTTAACATTGTATAAGTAGTCCTACTACTACAAGTACAACTTTCCTAAAGAAGCAAACCACACCAAGCCAGGATGAGGATGCGATAAATAAAAAAGCCCCTGTCAGAGATTTAAGAATATAAAATAAAATACACACATCACACAACATCAGGGTACCATAAGGCCTTCAAAAGTCTATCAGCACCACCACCACCACCACCATAAGGGCTTCTCTTCTCCTTAACACTAAATGCAAGCTGCTTTTCTAGTGCCTAGAAGCTAATACCGATCTACTGGGTACTTTTCCGTCCCTCCCGCATATACTTACTTTGGGAAATCGCATATACTTACTTTGGGAAATAACTGAACAGCATTATTTCCCTATATTTCCTATATACAAAAATAAAACCAACCTAACTCAACTTATTATTTAGTTAGTCCAAATGGTAATGTAGAAAATCTCACAACAAAATACTACAATGACGTTCATCTCCACATCATCAGTCAGCCAAAACTCCAAGCATGCATTTCGTCAATAGAATATACTTACTTTACTATGGCAGAGTTTACTTACAGTTCAGTGACAGATTTTCAACAGACACTATGTGAAATGCTATATATTACAGGCAGCAAACAAAATTCAAGTCAGCGCAGCACTAAGTCTGAATCAACGATCTGTTTCCATTCTCGTTTACTATCTATTTATGCATTCAACTCAACACTCATTCGGCTCACAGAGAAAAGAATACACGAAAAGACAAAACATAATGGAAACCCAAATCTGAGCCTGTGACCAACACAAGCACAACATGTACAATTATAATAGCCGAAGACAAAAGGCTCTCAAGGGAAACCGAGTTAAATAAAATCGACACATCATATCGTATCGAGTCAAGATAACTAGACACTTCCTCTGCTTACCAGAACATTCCCTTCTATTCTTTTTCTAATTCCTAGCCTTACATTCAACTAACATACAAAATATCCTATATAAGATTTCCTTTTCTCATACTGCTAAAGATCATAGAAAATTCTCAACATATTATGCAAGTGAAGAATGTCTTTCAGTGGGTACATAACGACGGAGATATGTACCTACCTTATAATTATCTCATGCTTTTACATTTAAATTTAATCAGTTATAAGATTTTATGTAAATGATATACTACATGAATATGATGCCCTTAGAGCAGCAGCGGCTAAACTAGTAATAAAACCAAAGAACATTATACTAACAAATAAATCAAAATTAAAGCCCAAGTGACCCAATTGCATTGGAAATTGAATAAAAAAACGAGCAACCACCATCAGCCTAGGGAGATTTCACTTGGTATTCAGCATAGAGTGAAAGGGTTATCACTTATCGTCACATAGAAATCCTTATGTCATCCATTACTTTACCATTAGTCTTAACATTAGATTTGGTGCATTTCTTTCCAGTTACCTAATCACATAGCCAACATGAGGGAATGCATAGCGGAATAATCTGAATAAATGTAAGTAAAAGTAGATATATACAACTTTATACAGTTATATTATATATATAGTATAGTAGAGTGGAAAAGATGAGGCATAGAACATTGTCGTAGTGCAGTGGAAAATTCCAGTAGAACTTATCTACTATTCCCCAGCTAACATAAAGAGTAGTCAGTACCTATCCCTTCATTTTATTCTAAACAACATGATTCAACCGAACTAACGGAGCGAAACACATAGGCCAGCATACAACTGTTAAAGTAGATTGTAGTACACTCTACACTATAAATTGAACTACATTCTTTATATACTCAGCGGAAACACTAAAAAACAGTATCTCTCTATATACAAAATAAGAGACTTAGTGTATCACTGTATTAAAAAACATTATATCATATACTGCGTAAATTAAACCCTAGCAGCCTTAAGGGGCCACTTGCCACAAAGCTCTACGCAACTGAAACCGAGTGAACCTAGGAAGTCAAAGAGACGCTATAATAAAAGCCTAATAATCAACCGTTTCGTTTTAACTTCCACTTGTTAGAGAAACGAACGACCGAGCGTTGTGTTTTGTGTTTTAAAGACTGCCTTAAAGCAATTTCTGCTCTTTCATCTCAACTCGATACTATTGCTTAATGGATAGCCACGACGGAATAGTAAAGTAGTGTAAAAAAGGCTTATACTAACGTAGCTACACATATTACACAGGATTGGATCCTTCTAAAATAACCTGAACTCTGATCTGAACCAAAAGTATTGCATGACCTAAACAACAAAATGTAACTTGATGCACCTACAGTAAACAATACTACACAGTATCCGATTTCCCCACGTCAAACAAAACAAGATTTACATAATATAAACACACAACATTCAACATTCGTTAGTAGATATCAGTTTCCGTAGAAAAACAGCAGAAAATTAAATAATAAGAATACAAAATTTAGAACTATTAAACATTACCACAGAATTAGAATAATTTCAAATTCATTGTGTGTTAAGTGATGATAACAATAATAATTATAATATTTCAAGCATAGCACGAACATGAAGGCTATCCGTGTGTTAAATTCTGTTTTATTTATTACACACATTATCCGCACAAACCATCCCAAACTAGCAAAAAATCAGAAAATACTGTGTTACTAAATACTACATCTACAATGCAGTGTAACAATGTAAAATGTAACTACAACTTTCGAACTGTAGAAACGTTTTGCACCAGTGAAACAGGATAATACTTACAAGAATTTAGTAACCAAATCTATGAAATATCCCTGGCACAAATTAAACTGTAAGAATTAAGCATGCGTCTAATTGTAAAAATGGATCCATAAATCCATTGTTATCATTTATTTTGTTTTTCCCATCACATGATTTCCTTTACCAAAGTGTTTTAATTAGGGACTGTGAATTGTCAAAAGAAGTTGTTGCAAACTACACCCAATTAAATCCCAATACGCACAAGGAGGGCATACCTAGTTTAATTGGTATACATAAAATATTAAGTGATACTTATAGAATAGACTGAGTGCAATTTACAGCTTAAGCAGCGATGTGAAGTGACGTATCATGGATATGCTATACGGTAGCTGTCAAATCAATGTCAACTGACAAGGAAAAGCTACAATAGTAAAAAGCCAAGTACGCAACTACTAAAATAAGTAAAACCGTTTATTTATATTTTATTGCTCATTCAGTATTGTTAATGTGACTTCTTTGACATTCTATCATTGAAAATACTAACATTTGCTCGTTTACTGGATTTTATAGAGGAGCTGAGAAAGAGCTTCAGTGTCTACACGCCATGCATGCCTTGTGGTGTAGCAAGCAAAACAGAAGTCAAACTTTGAATAGCTACAGTACTAAAGGCAATCATATAATAATGTAGTAGAAGAAGCAGAAGAAGAAGATGATGAGGTTTTCAGACTTTTCTCTGCTTCACTCAACTCTCAAATTCAAAGAACAGAGCAGACATGAGCAGAGTTAAAGTACAGTTTACATGCAATCAATTCAATTTTTCTTCCCCAGTGATTTACCTCTTGCTGAGAGCTGCAAATAAAACTTATATGAGCCTGAGCCTGCTTTTATTCTTTCCAACTTGACTTGAGCTAAGGAAAACTATACAAGTTTTACTTTGTAGAATTGAAGAAAAGCTATAGCTAAATTATATATAGGTACGTACTCTATTCACCACATCTTTAGTTACATATTTCTCTTCCTCTACTTTACTCTGTCATTATCATCACACGAGGCAAGCTTATACCACAGTTTCTGACAATATTCTAATTCTTTCGATAATTTGATTTAAAGTATGAAATCAAACTTTAATGACCCACAATACAATACAACTTTTAATAACAAATTACATTACACTAATCATTTAGATGAAAATCATCAATGAGCGACATTTTAAACATAGCTATTCTGTATTTATTAATGATAGTTGTTGATCAATGTATTCTGCATTGCAAATAAAATCAATGAATACGAAAAACTCGTTAATTACTACCATTCTTACTTATTCTATGCTCATGATTAGTAGCCAGGTAATCAAGGATTTGAAGGATTCGCCTCATATTAGGTATGCAAAGCTAAGTAAATAACCTAAATATTGTATTCCCAGATAGCATACATTAAAATTCTCAAGTTTTTCTCATATTCTTATGCTATTTAAACTGAATATTATGTGCATTCAGTAGTTTACTTCAAGTTACATCACATTTCGCTCGACCGTCTGCGTCTACTGAAGATAAGATATGACATATTATGAATATGAATATGACATATGAATAATATATCTTGACGTATGACAAACAACAAAAGGGACACAGAATATAAATCACAAGAAATGAAACTCAACAGACATCCCAGACTACACAGCGTAAAGTGGGTGATAACTCAAAGGATATTGGACGTTGTGGTAATCTACTAATTAGCATACCTGTGAAACATTGGTCCACGTCTCTTCATTAATATTATGTACGACAAATCGACTTAGGTATACTTATTGTCTCAATGCATCGTGAAAATGACAATCCATTCTAAAATAATTATTTTCCCTTTGTACTTGCTTTTACTATCATAAATTACCTTCATTAATTTGAAACCTACACTATATACCATTGTTGGTTTAAACATTCCAAGATGTGGATGTAGAATTTGAAGTGGAATACGGATTATGGATATATCCTACCAAACTCTCGTTACATGTACAATGCAGCTAATGGGAAAAGAAGCGGTTCAGGCAAGGAATCTCATCTCTGATGTGAACATTGACATTGCAGAGAGTACATAGGTAATGGATGTGGAAAAAGCTCGAATGATCAAAAATGAAATTACCTTTACGTGGAAGGGAGTCCTCTTGTGTAGCGGCAAAATATTGAATGCGCTGCAATTCTCTCGAGTGGCAAAGTCTCCGGTAAAACTGCAATTAAATGGTTTCCAAAATAATTAATCATATATCATTGAAAGTTGAAAGTGCGCCCATTACTCGTGAACATTTGAAGGACATTATATAAGAAAGCTAATTAGCTAATTGAGAATTGCAAAAGCTAGGAACTCACATCGGACGTTCGGAAATCTTTCGAGAGCCCCTACGGGCAAGATTAGCCATTACAGCTTCGGAAATGCCCGAAGAGCCAGATCCATTTGAGGACAAACTGTCCATACGAGATCGATATTTGGTCACTTGAGACCCCTGAGATAGCGGAGGCGATTGCGAAAATGTTCCAGAGGACTCAACAGATGTGCCCAGTCCGTAGTCAATGCTGTTGGAGCGAGAGCCCGAAGCACATGGTGACTGGGACACATGGCACCCGCTGCTGGTACCCGGTTTTGGATAGCCTCCTCCTGCCTGTTGTCCTTGGTAGTAATATTGGTTTACATTATTGTTATTGGGATGATGGACGGGGGCTGACACAGCCAACTTTGGTCGTTGTTCACGATTCTTGGACTTCTTCTTCTTCCCTGCATTAGCCTGCACAGGGTTTTCGACTACTTGAGCACCTGCTTGCGGATTTTGGTCTGGAGCCTGGTTGGCGGGGGCTGCCGCAGCAGCATTACCACCAACAGCTGCATTGCCATTTTGATTGTTATTAACCGCTGCCCGCTGTGGAGGAATCCAGTCCAGATCTTTGCGGAGATGACCCCTTCCACACTTGCAGCTACACGCCTACACAAATCCGAAAAATCTCATTTTAAATAAAAACCTAAAACCTAAAATCCAAACTTATTGATGATTATAATCCTGTGTCACTCTATAATTTCTAATGCTAGTTAACGCTAACATTGTGGCATCCATTCTTGACCTAAACAAATAGAACGCTGATTGATGCTAGAGCTAAGGCGCAAGCAAATATATACCAAATGCAAATGTATGTCTGCACGCAGCCAATGTAGAATGGTATACAATGCAATGCATGGTTAGAAATAAAGTTTCCAGCTTTCCATTCACCCGACTCTCCTCACATTGACTGCTACATAGAAAATAACGATGATAACAATAACCTTGAAGCAATAAGACTTTTATAGTGTGACTGGAAAAGACACGTCTAATGTAAACATAGTTAAGAATCGTTTTTCATACTATGCATAGCTTGGTAGGCAGTAAAATCCTCAAAATAGATAAGGAGGTACACCGGGGGAGATGATAAGGTAAACAAACAGAAGAGACAGAAAAACAACTATGAAGGTGTCCTGTAGTTTGCGTAAAAAGTAAATGTTGGTTAGTCGACTCTAATTTTGATAACAAATAAACCATAAATCTACTATGGATGATGTGATAGAGTGATAAGGCGTATTATTACACGAGCGAAATGATAACCTGCAATGATATGCCGCGTTATGTTACAACTCAGAGGCAGATGCTACTCGCTATGCTAACAACAGTCCTCGATGGTGAAGACTTAACATTCAATACAAATACAAGAGTGAAAGAATAAATTATGAAACCTTGAAAGCCAAGTCGTAGCCTTTCTTCGTCCATATATTTTCCAGACGCTGCTTCTCCGACCAGGAACGAGCCCGGCCATAAGACTTGACATGCTTCGAAAGGGCTTGTTCCCAAACCAAAAAGCAGTCCAAATGCATAAACTGCCCTTGGTCACAGTGTTCGTTGTTACAAACGACTTTCATAACTTCCAGCTCTCTAGCTCCAATATCTTCCACGTAGATGAGCTTTTCCGGCTCGAAGCATTCCGTAGGTACACAGCATGTCAGCGGTCTATTGATAAACAAAACGAAAATTGCTACAAACCACATTTGCTACATATCATGTTATCAAATTATACATTTATAAATTCCATTATCCTATATAACTTAAGTAGTAGGCGATGCCTGCAACTAACGCTCACAAAAATTGTGGTCTCCTAATACGTTTCGTCAACTTTAAATAGAATTGACCACAGAAAAAACATAAACATTGGATATGGTACCAGTTTGTATGTAAATACAGTTCTCGAACCGATATAATATGTATCTAAGCTAAAAGCTTGTACTTTTGATAAATAAAATATCTCACACTCACAAATGCATCGTACATAAATTCAATTAACTGCGTAGTTGGCTTTAGTTTAGATTCTATAAATCTACAGACACCAGTACAGTACACACACACACACACCTATTACCCACTATAAACCACTACCACCCATTATCGTTTCTCGTCGTTGTTGTTTTCGCTCTCCACTTTTAGATAACAGAATTTTAATATCTTGAGTGATTTGTTTGCGGTTGCAGGCTGCAGAATGTAGAACTTCTATTTCCATGTAGTACGCAGTAAATATTGCTCGTAGAACAATCTCATTAAAGTAAATGTTTGCAAAATAAAATGACTAGTAGATTAAGAAATTTGGCTCTGTCATGTTAATTAATGGTACGTGCATAGTAAATTAGTAAATAAAATATTAAAATACATTTTGTATGCTTGCAACTATCATCGTACTACGTACTACAATAATGATGGTCTTATCTATCTGTAAAAACATACCAGAAGAGTCCGAAGAATCATAAAAGCAAAATTGTTATGCTTGTAATTGATTCCTCAAAACTTCATATTTAATGTAGCTATTAAATAATGTAAATAAACTAGGGTTGAAGTTTATTACTGATCCGTTCTTTCCAAATGCATTTCTGCATATAAAATTAGATACTAAGCTAATAATACCTCTTCTACACATGCATACGTGTAAAATGCCGGTACACTAGTACATCTATCTATCTACGCAGTTGCAGTTACAAGCGAAACTACTTTTGTTATAGTTTAGGGTTGAAATATCTAACAGCAACAAATCTTGAGGAGATTATCTTTTATGAACCATTGCTTAAAATGCAAAGATGGCTTTGCAGATACCAAATGATAACACACAGATTTGCAAATGGCAAATACTCAATTGACTTACTTGTTATAGACACCATTGTTATGCGGAGCATTGTTGTTCCGACGCTGCGGGTTGTATTGATTAGCAGGTTGGAGTTGCTGAGCCCTTGCACCACCTCCGTGATTATGATTGACCTTACGATTGGGTGGCATTTTGCCCTTGATTTCTGCAACTAAATCAAAATTTGATGGCCAAGAGTAATGGTCCTTCTTTTGTTGTACAGGACTTGTTGAATCTGATCTCGGTGATATTTGTGGACTATTTGTAATACTTGTCTCTGGATTTGTGCTTTTGGAATGCTTTATAGATTTCTGCTGCAGAGAATTCTTCTTTTGTTGGGCTAGAGTATTTTTCCTCTTAGTGTTACGGCTTATCACGAGTTCAAACTGAAAATAAACAAAAAAATGTAAATAAATATTTTATTTCGCAAGTTAGCATTCTGTTATATTATTTACGCTAACATAAATTTACTCTCAATATAATATTTTAACAGATTATAATAAACTCCGCGACCTCTTCTTCCCAGTTGGCATTACAAAGTTAAAAGTATATGTAAATGTCAATTAAAGTTACACAACGAGAGCATGTACAAACAAACTTTGAACTTATCAACATTTCTCTATAGCCTTTCACCTTTTGTATTTTGTTATTCGAAATAATCAAAAAGAAGTAGGAAACTTCCATATTCTCTCATAATTATTATTGTGAGAATCAATCTCTATGATATCATTGATGCCACTCTGACCTTATGATTTATATAGAAAATAATTTATATAAGTGTAAGTAGTAAAGAAACGATGATCTCAGTTGTAAATTGTCAAAAACAAAAAATAGACATTACCTAGAATATGCGGTGAATAAAGCTGACGCTGAGAAGTTTAAAGTAAGTTGACAGTGATCAATAGGATTGGTCATGGACTGTCAACAGTGCTGATATACAGATGTGGACGTAGCCAAAATGGAAAAGTAAAGTAATCCACCTCTACTAAACGGCAATCCGCTAACTTGATGAAAACGATGGGGTACGGAAATGTGGTGGTTCAAGAATACGAACCATACCACTTGACAAAGTTTTTAAAGTTTACGAAATGAAAATATCAGGAAAACCAGTAAACAAACATTTGATAATTTGCTAGCTACAAACTAACTGAAGCTAATCAATCTGTATGCTTCGTTTATAATTTTACTGATTGGTTATGTATCAAAGTTTTCGGTCGTATCTCCGGCGCTAATAAGTTTTCTCGCTATTTACGCAGTAGAAACAGAACTGAGAGAGTCCACTGTACCGCAGCATGAAATAATATCACGGAATTCTGTTCAAGCGACGACTTAGCTAGCAGCTGGAAAATTTTCACTGCCTGGAATTTTCTTAATACGCAGCCTGTCAACGTTGAATACTAGGTAGGTCGTAGGTGTTACAAAATGATTTATGCAGAAGATTGAAAGAAACAAGTCGGTGACGGTCACTCAGATCTTTAAAATTCTCAAAATTATTCTTAGAAGTCGGAGAAAGATGATCATGAACACAGCATATAGCAAGTTGATAATGCTGTTTATATGGGACTTTTTATTTTAGAATTGGTAAACAAACCCGGGAAAGAAAGTCGGCCTGTCAACATTAAAGTCGAGTAAACCGAGAAAGTCAAATTCAATTTTCTCCCAAGTGATTCTATAAAGCCGGCCTGCCTGTGTATCAAGTTTTCCTGGTTTTTTCTCAAGAAGAAAAATCAAATTGTATGTGAAGCTTGAAACTGGAAATTATCTATTTCTAGTGATCTATGAGGTAAATTGCTAAATAATAGACTCCGATATGGAAAATTCGCTTTTAATTCAGAGAAAATTGAATTTATGTAGGAGCTTTATAAATCGTGTGTGTATCCGGAGAGTGCACTTTGCCGACTGACTTGGCTATTGTGGAGCAACCAAAGAGAACTCAACGAAACTCCACAGAAGAGCGAAGCGAGCAAAGCCAACCCCAAGTCGTAGAGCCAGTTTACGTTTTCATGGATGATTCTCATTGTAGATCTATGCCTTTTCCATACTATATGTCTTGTGTGTGTTCTGTTGTGTGGAGTCCTCTTACGTGTATCAACACATGCATACGCTGCCAGCCTCGTTGCAAATGTGTACATGAATGTCCTAAGTAAAAATAAAAACGTAAACCTGCAAAGTAAAAGCACATCCAACTGACGACAGTCTAATATTATACGATGCTGGCTACTAAGTACTACCTACCACAGATACTGCTACAACTGCATACACACTTTTCTATTGAAAACAACTTCAAGAGACCAATCATTCTCATGTTTCGATTATAAATGTACTTCTCATATTTCTGTCCTGTAGAACTATTTGCAAAATAATCAAAATCATCACCAAAGATGTGTAGAGCGACATTTATTTAAGTCTTCAGGTAGATATCAGGCGCCAAGGATCCTGGTTATATGTACTACCTACTTACATATCGAATTATTTTGGTTATTTTTGTGAGAAAGTGACTCTTGGCATTTATCTGGATTGGTTACTGCACAATTTTATTGGATGTGCTTAGATTTCATGGGTCTAACACTAAATTTAAGTAAAGGTATAGTGTAATAAGTGTTACGAAAGGAATCTGCAGTCTTTACCTATATTTAGTAATTTTAGAATAAAAGCCGCACGTAGATACAACTGATACAAGTAAAGAACAACATAGTATGGACGTTACCATTATTCCTGCTCAAGTTTATTATTGTTGTAGTCAATATTCTGAATATTACACATTGCTCAAATGAAAATTATCAATCAAAAATATGTCAAAAATATATAAAACACCTTCATAACATTATTTCTGGAAGTAATTATATTGTAGGTTTTGAAATAGCAGATAATAAACTTGAAAACAAGCTAGACACAAGACACAATGCACGTACACAACCAAGGGAGGCAACTATTTATTTTTCTTGAACAAAGATGAGATAACATTAAAAATCTTGCATCCAGAACTCAGCTTGCTTTTCAAAACGTCTATGTAAATTATTGAGTACGCATTTAAAAAATTGCTCATGAATATTCATTAGAGATTCTAGAAGGCACTATATGCAATTAATTTCACTATTCTAATCTTGAAGTGTCATCGGGGTTTATGGCTCAATTCTATTAGCATCTCCGAACATGTACCTAGAGTCAAAAAATAAGTCATTTCCAACTTAATTACTGATTCTGAATTGTTATTCCAAACTTCTAGATAACAATGTGTAGATTAGTTAATAATGGTTTTGCTAAGAGCATTATAGCGAATAATTAAGTTAAGATAATGCATAGAGAGGTATGAGTCATATGGACGTAAACATAGGGGAATAGGTTGCGCTTACAAAGTACAAACTTGTTCTACCCGAATGTTTTATGTAAATTGAAGCGAGCTTGGCCCGTGTGTTGTTTAATCTTTGTCAATTCCAGTCTGCTCTGTTTAGCTATTATGATGAAATATTTGCTACGTATTGCAAATAGAAATGCGACCACTTGTGAATTCACAAAGCCCGAATCTCCCCAAGTAAGCATGACTCCCAAACGTTTTCCGTGTCATGTGAGTTAACACATGAAGACACTTCAGACGTTGTTAGGAGGTAGCATGGAGACATTCGTACCATTTTCTAAAGGGCATGTTTGCGCACATAGAGAGCTTCTGGAACAGAGAATCCGCCTAAAATCTCCTATAGTACCTTTCATTACATGAACACTTTATACGCAAAATATAATATCCAAATCACAAGCAATGGAGTCGTTTATAGACATCAGAGATCAACCCTTATTTCTCTAGAGGTACCTACGGATAGAATAGAACTTTACAATGAGATATATTAAAGTGTTTCGGTGCTTTTGTATGATTACGGTGAAATTGGCTAAAGATACCAGTAGAAACCTGACACTAGCAACCATGGAACACGTCTGGAACGA
>JABASI010004915.1:0-13184 GCA_019776505.1 Tomocerus nigrus | reverse complement strand
CCCATTCGGCAAAATCTTTGTAAAGTAAAGCAGTCAGCATGGTTTTTGAATTCCATGCAGCACAGAATCTCACAATGAAGTACAGATTATAGAGGAGCACGTGAACAGAATCCAAAATATCAATGTTCAAGATTCTGTTTCGGTGGTATGGTATAGGAAAATAGTGAGGGAAAAGACTGTGCTACGCGCTTATGAATTGCTTTTTATATTTCTTCTATAGGAAGCTCACACAAATCAACATTAATCTCAGCTCAGCTTTCACAATTCTTTCACATAGCATAGCACTAGGAAAGAAAATAAACTAATGAAAGCTGCAGTGCTAAAGATTTACACTTACTAATGCGAACATTAGTAAAAATGTAGCCTTTTCTTCTGACTCGTCTTTCTCTAACACTAATAAAGGCTCAAAGCATAACCGTATACATACCTATAGGCACTCGTCTATTATGCAACCACAACAAATGGATACACAACCCAACCTATTAGCAACAATATAATGGGCGAGATTTTTATACGAAACATATTTCTGTGATTTTTAATTAAGGTTGAGACATTTCTAATAATGGCTGCGAGTACAACGACAACATACTTACTATTCTGGATTCACACTAGTGGTATGCAATATTTTGATTTATGTGAATTTAGTGAATTTCATATGAACGAATAAGCATAAATAATATACTCGCATATAATATCATGGAGAAAGGTTTTTTTACTAGTTTGTTAGTAAGAATAAGAAATTACCTTTATATGTACAGATAGAAAAAGCTGCATGAATTTGGACATTAGGAGACTAAATGTAAAAACTACCTATAGTTAACTGTCGTAAAAAGTTATGTCAGCATAAACTAATGTATATTATTGCGTATTACGTAATTGGAACAATTCTAAGGTGTCTTCCCTATGTTGTTTCATTTAGATAACCTTTTCGGAAAAGACCTTTGCTCGATAAATGAAAATATAAAGTATTGAAAATCGGACGATTCATTCGATGTTTACTAAAGATAGTTTAGTATTATTACGAGTATTAATATTTCCATTTATTTATCGTCATAAACGCGGGTAAAAGAAAACGGTTTGGCTTAAAAATGCTAAATGAGATGATCTTTTATTTACAGCTTTATTGATCTTATGCTCATTGTCCGCGGCCCATACATCGTCTTCTGTGAGAAAGGATGGCAGCTTATTAGGAATCCGGAGAACAATGATTTCCAGAATGGTAATGCCTGGAGGGGAAGCAAATTACAAATTATGGATTCACAACAAACATTACCTTACGAAAGAGAAACTCTACAAATTCCATTATGACTGCAGTTCAAACGGGTTACACGTAGTTCAATTGGATCCTAAGTTGGTTCAGCTCGAAGTTCGGAACTGCACTTTTGAAGATGAGTTTATAATTCTCAATATGACAACCACAAGAGAAAGCTATCCTGGTGCAAATATGAACTTCACAGTTCTGGAGATCAAAATAGAACCATATGCTGTGCTGGACAACAGATTTTGTTTCGTCAAGGGCTTGAGAAACAAATTTTATGCCGGACTGTACACTGTTCAGAACGCAACCCTTTTGGAATCTGTTGGACACTCACTTGCAGATAAAGAGGACCCAATGGTTCCTTACTACAGTGAAAAGATCGACATGAAACTCGTTTATCGCATTCATCATTTTGATAATAAACCGATTCTTTTGAACTGTGTTGAGAGCATATTAGCTGGAAAGACAGCTGAAGAGATTTTAGACGACTGTGAATTTCAATGCGAAAATACGATGGTGAAAGCCAAAAGCAAGCAAAAATCTTTTTTTAATAAGGGAAAAAGTCGTGATGAGCTATAACAAAGCCAAGTGGTGCAATGTTCTAGTCTTTACGTACCTACGTACACTTTGAAAATCCTTTTTGCTAAACATACTACAGTATGTAAAGTACGTGTAAATTGTATACGATGAAACGGTCAACCTTTTTCTTCACTTACGATAAATGCAATTGACAGAATACTCAAAATAATAAGACGTAATAATATTTATAGATAGTGATAGTATCATCATAATTAGTGATACACAAACAAATAATATGTCAAATAAGTAAGTCATTCCCTCACCATAAGTGGGCCTTTATATTTCTGTTTTTGGTATATGCCACATTACGTAATAATACCTTATGTGATATTAGCAAAACATTTTGCAAATGAGTCGGTCTTTCTTTGCCAATTGATACCTTAAGAATAAATAAATGACAAAAGTTGTTAATGATGTAGATACTCCTAAATCACATCAAGTACATAAATACTTAAATAGGTATAGATAAATGAGATGCAAGGAAAATGGAAGCTCGTTTATGTAGTTGATAATTAAAAATTATTTGAAATAGTAGCAGTGTTAAACACGTCATGTCAGATTGTTAAAGAAACATCTATCTCTAGGCAAGCTTGTCAGTGATATAAATGTACACTCAATTCCTGCTTGCCGGGAGTACTGAGAAATTCTTTGAATTGTCACACAAAGATTTTAGCTACATTACTTACAATAATAAATGCAATGTCGATAGTAAGTTGAATTGAGATACGTGAGGTTTTCTTGACCTAAGATACAACTGTAGGTACAGTTGACTAAAACGTACGGGTTGCACTTTGAAGAGGCCTATGTTAGTTATACGAGGTGTACCGATATCACTATTGAAGTGAAGGTACTAGGCGCAGGCCACCAATCCGGGCCTATTGCCAAAAGAGGCCTATACTTAATGCGCAAATTAAATACATGTACATTTTTGGCAATAAAGGTTGTGCCATACAGTTTATATTTCATGTAAACATTGTAAACTATTTCAACAAAATAATAATTAGTGATGCTGAGAATAATGTGTTAAAAACCATATTTGCCAGATTCGAATGCACTTTTTATTTGCATCACTAAATTTTTCAATAGTTATGAGTGACTGTTGTAGTTAAGTATTTATTATTAAAATTAATGAAGTTAGTATGTGGAAATTAATATTAATACTGTGCTTACAATTTCGAAATGGAAGTATTCTTGTTAACACTGTCCGATGATGATGGGTACACACATAAGCAAACCCCGTTGATATTATTGCATTAGGTATCGTATCGGTAATCGTATAATTTTTATAAGTAAATTACTTTTTCATACAACTCGAAATGAACATAAGACATGATTAGTAGGTACCTACGCACAATTTACACAAAATAATTATGCTATTACCAACTCAAAGCACTAGATACACCGTTGACACACATGACACAAAACTAATTTAGACAGTAGTAATATTGCTTAATTCTGGTAAGGTTGTGATATGCATTTGTTTGTATATAATTTAATATTCCTGTAAAATTGTAACTGTAATAAAAAGAATAAAATGAGAAAAGAAAACAGTATGGAAAAAACTTTAATGATAATTTGATAATTAAAATTAAGAGCCTATGGTTAATCTCAGCCCCTCGATTCGCGAAACTAGTAACGTAAATCTAAAACGATACGTAAATACATAAATAATTACATTTATACTGCTTTCGTTGACATTAGTTAGTAAACTTTCTTCGTGAGCACCTGTATGATCATTTTTATAGTACATAGGTAACATTTTTCTATCACTTAACTTTCACTAAGGAGAAAGTACACGTTTACGTAAAATTGACGTTGTGGATATTCAGCATTGAGCACAAGCATAATGAGTCGAAATCATCCACTACGTAATCAACATACAGTCCAGGATTCAATTGCTTTACTTGGTCTACTGTGTCTTTCGAGAATATTCGTGGATCTATTTTGAAATATAGCAGATTCAATTTTGTGGCAATAGCTTTAATGGCGGTGTCTGTAATCTAAAAGATAAAGTACACGGGGTAAATAAAACCAGAATTTCACATCGATATGGTCACGCATACAGATTCGTCATTTTACTTACCCATTTGAATTCATAAAGCGATAAACTGGTTAGCTCTGAAAGATGTATTAATCCTAGGAGCATTGCTACATCACTCAAAGGACTCCATTCTGTAAATCCATTAATCATTAATTGGTTAATATGATTATGTATTTTTATAAGTATTGTTGTAGTAATTAAATCTCAAAATCACTTACGCCAGTCTGCTAAAGATGCACCATGAAGTTCCAAGCGTCGTAATTCTGAAATTAATTCAGTTTATTACCTATTGTAACCCAAAACTTTAATGACCAGTTTTAGTTTTTCTAGAATACTAGTATATCTTACTTTTTAAGTTTCCAATAAAAGGTTTCGTCCTAAACTTTTCGACTCTATTAACATAATCATCAAAATTTCTCAGTCTTTCGATTTGCTCACAAATTTCAGTAGGAATGCCAGTAAATGCTGAATCAGAAACTTCAGTAACATTCATGCTCAAGTCTTCCAAAAGTGTAAATTCTTCAATGATAATCTGAAGTTTGTCATTATTTGTGTGCCACAGGTTGAGTCTCCTAAGATTCGTAAACACCTTAGAAAAAAGTCGTAAAATATGCGTAGATATGGAGCATGTTCCATAAAGATTTAGCGATAATAATGGATGAGGTTTCTTGGGAAGGATATTTTCAGAAGTAAGATTCTTGGACGGGAAGTACTCGCAGAGTCCCAAGTGTCTGAGTTGAGGAATATTTTCCAAAAAAGTGAGGGATCCCTCGTAGTCGTATAGAATTAGCGTTGTAAGGCAATCCATTTTCGGGCAGTCTAAATAATCATGGACACGAAGTTTTAAATTCTCTAAAGAACTGGAAATACTTTTCAACAGGTAGTAAACACTTTTTTGCTGGCCTAATCCTCCTGGATGAAGTTTCAGCACTTTAAGATTTAAATTCATTTTTGACAGTTTTGTACATTCGTCCAGAGTCCAAGCCCAACCTAGACCTGAGCCAGGGTCGTGCATGAAATACTTCAAAGTAGTCACATTCTGGAGCTGTCTTGAGCAGGAAAACAAAACCTCTAAAAATACATACTTGAAATCTCTTGGTTCATCTCCGTATTCTACAATGATTTCTTCTACATTCTTAGTGTTGGCAAAAAGACTTCGTAAGAAAGTGACATTGTAGTCTTTATCGGAGAAAAGCGTTACATATTTAAGATTCGGTAGTAAAGGATACTTGAATTTGGATTCTACTTCTATAGGAAAGATTTGTTTGTTTTGTAGTAGCCCTGTCGGGAGATTTCGTAATCGTAAGGATTTGAGATTAGGAGTGTAGTAGAGTAAAATATCGCGAAAGTTTCTTATCTTTAGCAATGCATCATTTTCCTTTTCGTAATTAAATGTCAAATGGTGAAGAGAAGGTCCTACAAGTTGGAAGAACAGCTCCGTTGACTTATCATCAAGGTTCAACTGAACATCTCGAAATTCAAATGTTCGGAATGGCTGATTTTTATTTTCTAAGCTGATTTCTAATAGTTTGCTTAATCTTTTTGGACTATCAATCAATACCGTCTTCTTTGTAGCTAAATGTATACAGCATTCTTCATTCCAAACCCGACATACATTTCTGATCTTGAGCAGTTCATTTCCTCGTATGTACTTCAAAACATTTGAAAGGATCTAAATCCAATTTTTAAGAATTTTCAATATATTTTCATCTTAAATAAGTTATATCAATTCGGAAATCCTTAAAAAGTAGTTTCCAATTATATGTTATGTATGAAGACGATCGTATTTACCTCAGGAACTAATAGCGGATTTATGTTGTTCGTCATTGCTGAACAAACATCCGTGACAAGTTATAATTAGAATTGTACGTATCCTTTGGTTGTCTTCTATACTTTTGGTTCACATCGACTTGACTATTAAGTTATGTTATACAAAAATTGACTTTTCTCGTAGGTAATTAGCAAAATATTAATTACAGTAATAATTTGACTGAAAGCCATTGTTCGTGTACAGTTGTGACTGGTACCAATCCATTTATGTACCGGGTGGTTCTTACGGTATTCACTGTAAGAGAATCACATGAGGATAGATATGTTCTCATACAAAGGTGCACAGCCAACAGCACGTACATACATAAACCAACATCTTACTGCGGAAATCTAACTTCTCTTATTAGAGAGGTATTAAGTATGTTGATAGGAACCACGTACCTAATTAATAATATCTATGCGTACCAAAATGTTAGTTATAGTTAGTTCACATATTATCTAATAATAAAAGTAAAGCAGTGTTGCATGCAATAGTAAACAGTTTTAGATGGATTAATTATGTAGGTAGATGCATGTGAAATCCATTCTTCCTGCTTTTAACCTTGAATAAATTAAGTACAAATAAGCGATAGAATGCATAGATATATGGACATGGTAAATACAATTGTCATCCTTCTTCTGCTAACAATAAGTAACTAAGTAGGTATTATTATCCCAAAAGATTAAAGCCTCATGCACGCACAAGAATTATAAATACTTACTTTTACACTTTTACATGAATCATCTTTGTGTTTTGTTTCGTTACCGTATTTTATGTAATTCATGCTGGGCTAACGTAAAGAAATAAGTGATTGTGAAATATTGTATGCACTATGCACCTTGCTGAATTTCAATTATCTGAACTCAACGATCACTGTAGAATTTAAATGAGGATAGGAATAAGAAATCAGCGATTATAATTGTTCAACAGCTACAGACGAATAATAAGAATCAGAGAAAAAGGTAACTGTAAGTAAATAGAAATCCATTTCAAGTGGTAAGAGCTCCGATTTTGTTTATGAATGTGATTAAAACTGATAAAATACCTATGACGAAAAAATTAGGATGGGTGTGAGATTAGGATGAGCGGTACCTAAGTAAATATTTACAATTTTGAGACATTGACGTAAGTGGAAGAAACCAACATAAATCATATTATACATAACATATTTCAGTACAATCAAGATAACGAGATTTTTATTCTATGAAATTGGATGTACACAAATGCTCGAAATATTTACTCGATAACTCTGTACAAATTAGCACCACACATCCTGCAAGTAACGCTTATTTGTCACTAAGCTCGTAACTTGGTCCACAGCTTCCTTTTCTGAAATATCTTTTACAAATTAAATGGTTGTATTAGTATTTAAATTCGTTTTAAAATGAAGTAGGTACTTTATTAATTTGGAAAATTATTTAAGATAACACTTACTTTTGACACTTTGAACACACCATATCAGCTTATCACGTACACTCTTGGCCATATTCCTAGCATCTCCACATACATAAAAATATCCTCCGTCATCAAAAATCCAGGAAACCAAATCTTCTTTGTTTTTCCCCATGCAATCCTTTAAAATATTAAAATTAATAAAGTTATAACTTATATTATTTTATATACGCCTCGTTTTATTAGGTCGTATATTATGTATGGCATATTCTTACTTGAACATATTTGATCCCGTTTTGATCTTCATCTCGAGAAAATGAGACATTTAACGAAGTAAGAGTACCATCACTAACAAAGCTGTTTAATATATCTTCATACAAAAAGTCCCGAGTCTTGTGCCTGCAGCCAAAATATAGCATCAGTTTACCTATTTCTTGGTTGATCTTCTGCTTGAAACGATGCTCCAAAAAACCTACAAATAGACATAGACCAACAGAAGAGTGAAATTAGGTCCATAGATTTCGGTAAATACTCTACCTATGTATATGTATTGTTTATCTAATGCTGCTTGAGTGAGATTGAGAAAGTAAAAGAGCAGATTATATAAAAAACGGATTTTTATTGGAACCTATAAATGGCGCAACTCCAGTTCCAGGACCTACCATCACAACTGGTACTTTTAAATCGGGCGGCAGTCGAAAACAGTGATTTTTACGTTTGTAAAATACTATAGGCAGGAAATCAGAATCTATTTTCAACTTTTCCAAAGCGTCTTCCACTTGAAATTCTGAGATTGAATTAAGGGTAGGAATTTCGAAAGAAATGTCTGCATGTCTTTTAGCTCGTTCCAATAACCAGGCTGTGCATACACCTAGCCTCCCATATTGACGACCATTTTCGGGAGGGAAATTAATGATATTGAAAGCAATCGTGAATGAATTATTTCTTGTTAAAGGAGAAGAAGAGATAGAATAGGCTCTCGGGATCAGACGGGGAAGATGTTCCAGCAGAGCTTCAGGTTTTGGGGTACACGATGGATATTGTAATAGTAAGTCGAGCAAGGAAAGTGCGGGGGCTCTAATTGTATCTTCAAACTTCTTTGACCCTTGTCGGCTACAAAGCTCTAGTAGCTGCTGTTTCTCCGTTTCGTCGGAAGTAAACTCAGCAAGTAAACGGATAAATGTCTGTACAATTCACGTAAAAAGCAAAAATTAGTTGAAAAAGAGACATTATGCGTAGGTATTTATAAATAAGAAATATACATATTGTCATTCTCATTACCTTCTTTGGGGGAGCTCTTATGTCCAAGTAGTGTAAATAGCATTGACGAAGCGTCGTTGACTTAGGAATGTGCGGTGGAATCTTTCCTTTCGTACTATTTGGCAGCAATTCAGCAGAAAAGGGTTTGTCAGCATTTTCCATAACGCCAATTCGTCTCAAAAGTAGATTAACTTCATCTGTAGGATTAGAACAAACAATTCCAATAGCATCTCCAGGCTCGAATTCAAATGGTTCCTAAAAGTAGAAAATCTTTAATAATGAGAATAATGACCCATAATTGACAGTAAAAATTACAAAGATTTAATTATTGGTTCATACCTGTAAAAATTCTATAGTGACTTCAACGGTTGTTTTTACTGAATTTTCTTTTGTAAGACACCTAGCACCAGTCATAATACCTTCCTTAGGGCAATCATCTATTAAAGGGTAAGGTGTAGGAGGAATGATCAAATCAATATCAGCGACTCGATTGTCTGAAGATGCGTAATTTATAGCTAGTGACAAGGGTGGACACGCAGGCACAACCACCTTCACCGTATTTGGAGTGTCTCCCATACTGTTTTGTGCAGTGTCACTAAGAGAGGCACTATTTAAATCTTGACAACTATTATCAGGCGCAAAAGTTTTTAGTACTGGCCAAAGCCCATCAATCCAGTCTTCGATAATTGTCTCTTGTCCAACAGCATCATCAGCCCAAGCAGGTGAATATATTGAAGTCGCTCCTAGTTCTTGAAATCGTTTATGTAGCTGCTTTCCACAGTTGCAAAAGTTGTTAAAATTGGTGTCACCTAAACCTGGAAAGTTTACAATTTACATTTTACATTACACGAAGGAAACATTGCTATATAGCTCTAAATGATGTCGATTGAATGAAAGGGAACTTAAAATTTAATAAAGCTGAGACTTACCTAGAAGCGTATATTTAACGGACTGGAGCGTTTGTGGCTTTAGTATTTTCCTCCTAATTTTTCTGTAAAACCGATCAGCATTTTCTGGGGGCTCTCCATCCCCTGTGGTTGATGTAATTATGACAATAGGGCATTCAAGCCGGGCTAAATCTTCCTGCAAGCGAATATTTTAGTTAATTTACTCATAAACGCATACTATTTTAATAATATTATTTCTAAGTGCTACAGATCTCCACACAAAGCATATAATAATTATCTGCAAAAATTGTGCCAAACTTACAATATCTTTAATTTCATTCAGGGAATATACTTTTGTTGTTAAATAATGGTCTGCGGAGTTATCTAAAATACTTTCAGCAATTGATTGAGCCTGTCCCATCTGACTTCCGTATAAAGTCAGGAAGGACAAATCTTTCACTTCCGTTGAAAAACTCTTCATTGTAAATGTAAGGAATGTTGTGGAACAAAATTACAAAACCCGAATGGTAAAACTAGTTGCGTTTTAAGAAATTTTCGCTACACCAAACGAAATGAAGGCAATGTGACGTGAGCTCGTTTATTTTATTCTACATAAAAAATTGTACCAATATCTAGAGCATTCCTTAGTGGTTGCATGTCTTTACTATTGCCGCACACGACACTTAAAGATTACGATGATACGCGTATAAGGCGGACTGAACTACAGATAAATTCAATAAAAAAACTTAGGATAAAAATAAATCTACAGTATTAAAGATAACAATCCCATTGGACTAGAATAGGAAAGCGAAATTGCTTGTCGTTACATTGGACTTATATGACTACAAATCAGAAGTGAAAGTGAACTGCATTAGCAAATTAAATTATAGATTTCTTACCTTTTAACGTAGGTATGTACCATGTACAGATACAATTGAGCGTATGGAATACGGTGTGTGCGGGATAGAGTATGTAAGAAACACGAGGTTGGCTGGTGAGATGTTATGCAACAGGAAGAAAGTCTGGCTCATCACGCTGCTATGCTGCGCTGCTAGATTAGATTTACGCTACACTCAGTCTTAGTAAAGTACAAAAAGATGACAATAAAATGCAATTAGTGTATCCATCGTGTATCGTATATTTCTCATTCCGACAGAACGAGTTAAGTGCGCCAAAATTTCCATACAAAATGTAAGTTGCGAATAAAGGTAAGCCGGTTATCCCGGCTCAATCCATGTACAGAGCTTAAGAAATTGGACCAGACAAATACGTTTAAAGTTACACGCTATAACAACACCTTTGAGGGATGAACGTAATTCTACATGCATACCTACCCATTATTATGATGCATAATATTATGCAATATGCAATTACAATTTTGCTTACTGCAACTGATGCAGCCAATCATACTAACTATAATTATTGTGGTTAATATATACAATAAAAGATTGCCTATAGTCTACAGCCTACAAGTAGCAGTTTTAAGTTAGAGTTGCCGAAATTCAGAAAATATGGGTCCATATAACTCTATCTGTAATGTCATATTATGAGGCATGCTCATTTATTCATACCTACATCAATTACAAACATCAATGAAAAATCAAGAAAGCATTTAACAAATTCCTTTACTACTAATACCAATAGAATACGACAGCGACAAATGCACTAGTATGACTCATCATATCATTCCAAAATTCCACACACACTGATATGCCTTAATTAGAAGTCTGTACTCCTTTTGAGGAGTTCCTTCATGTACCCCTTTGGGCTTGTTAGAGTCAATTTTATGAATTTACGAACATTATTTCCAAGAGAAAATATAGTGGGAAGTTGAAATTACTAAGGGCCAAAGGGGTCATAGTCATAACCACTTCGTAACATTTATGCATTGCAACCATTGCTATTGCAGCTATTTTTATTGTCACATTGAGAAAGACCATGTCAAAGACATGCATGCAAGGATGCAATGAGCACATAAAACCGGACAATAACACGATAAAATATTAGTATCAATACCCGGAAATAAAAATGCCACTTTCAGCTCGTCTCTTAATCTAAATGGAAATGCAATTCTTTAATGTAATTTGAATGCGAAACTAATTGACCATTTTGTATTGAAGGTAAATATGAACTGGAGAAAGTTAGATTGGCAAGATTGAAAGCTTATTATATCTATGTACTTAAGTGCCATTCCTTTTGGCAATATGTAGGCCCGAATGTTTGGTGGCCTGTGCCCTTTTACACTTGGTACATTTCTTTCTCATAGGATCTGTAATCTGTACACCTCTTATATATAACAGAAGTGCCACTACTCCACCGCTGCTGTCACAGTCACTCTGTAAATGCTAGAAAAACAATGAAAAAGTACTTTCTCCATTTCCATTTGTACAATACAATGCTTTTAACATAACTTTTTCTATTATGAGCTTAGATGATGCGACTAGTCCACAAACAAATGAACATAACAGTGCGATTTAAGAAATAAAGTCGAACTATAAAAAATCTGTAGGAATGCCTACCTATTTATAATAGAATAGACAATTACATTGCATGACATGTCAAAACTCTGGAGATTAAGTACATGTGTAGAAAAATTAATTATCTACCTATGTAATATGAAAAGACTATTTCAGTAAATATAATACAATCAATGAGTGAGTCGTGTTGATTCTCAACAAATATAACGACTTTATGTTGTGACTTGGTAAAACATGTAAATGATTGCAAAAACGTAATGAGTTCAGTTGTTATGTGCACTTTTTTGCTTTTACATACCTATGCAAATGAGAAGGTTTACTTAAAAAACAGTCGCGTTTCCATCTATCTAACTATCTAGCTCCGTGTTGGTTGGTATGCTGTATGCGCAACATAAGAGCTTATTAGAGCAGTGGTGGTAGTGGTAGTGAACACACAAAACTTGAGTTTCATGATTGTGTTTATTATAGCATACCTATGTGTCTGTGTGTAGTGTGTACTATACACTTACACTTATAGAATGAGACTATGAGACAATAATGCAGCTAAGCAGGTATAGGCACTATGAGCTAATGCAGGATATTACACTACTCTCATTCCTCCCTTACATCAGCAGTGTATGTATATCCTCAGCTGTCAAAAGCAGATTATTTTGACATGGAAAAACACCTGGATCCCTGTAGAGTTCATTAAATATTGTTAGCAGTACATACGTATTAGTAAAAGACAATTTCTGAAATGTGCTCAAGATAATCGAGATTTTGTCGGTAAGCAAGCATGCTAATTTAAATTATTCCGTAAGCATGCATATCCTTTCATTCTATATACACAATCCTGCTCATATTTTTTTCATTCCTGCCTTAGGTGATACTTTATGCATATTATATTCCATTATTTCACACTGACATGTAGTTGACCCTCAAAAATTTTGGTTCTCATGTCTATATAGCTTTTCAGTGCGTATGCTAGCGAGTGGGTACTTCAGTGCCTAAGAAGGTGCTTGCAAAGGATGGATCTTCTGGATGACAACGATGGTTTTTCTGGACCAATGAAAACAAAGTTTTTGGAACAAGAAATCACTAGACTCCAAGAATTATGTCGTCAAAATTTTGCCACAATTGATGATTTGAAGAAACAAAATGGAAAATTGCTGGATGTGCAGACAGAATTGAAAGAAACGACAAGTGATCTTGCATATAGTTTGGCAGAATGTCCATGGTGGAAGGAAGACAACA
Organism: Tomocerus nigrus; assembly: GCA_019776505.1. Taxonomy (NCBI): domain Eukaryota; kingdom Metazoa; phylum Arthropoda; class Collembola; order Entomobryomorpha; family Tomoceridae; genus Tomocerus; species Tomocerus nigrus. The sequence goes on along the minus strand of JABASI010004915.1, from coordinate 247 downwards.
TGTCAATGGCAATTCGTATTTTAGCTTCCTACACTCAAAAGGTTCAATACATCCTCGGTCTACCAACTTTCATGTAAATTCCCATTTTTACAATTTTAAGAAATTCAACTTTTCACAAAATATGATAATTTTTCTGATGCTAAAATTATTATACCGTTTTATATTCAGAATATCTTGTATGCATAGTGTAAAGAATTTTAGTGTTACGTACACGTAATGTAAAATGGACTCTAAAGGAATAAATTTT
>JABASI010004914.1:0-13185 GCA_019776505.1 Tomocerus nigrus | reverse complement strand
TAACCTAACCTAACCTAATATAACCTAACCTAACCTAATATAACCCTAACCTAACCTAAACTAACCAAACCAAACATAACCTAACCAATGGCGGGTCCCGTAGAGGCGGGTGGAGGTTTTGGCGGGTTCCGTAGAGGCGGGTGGCGGGTCCCGTAGAGGCTGGTGGCGGGTCCCGTGGTGGCGGCTGGCAGGTCCCGTGGTGGCGGGTGGCGGGTCCCGTGGTGGTGGGTGGCGGGTCCCGTAGAGGCGGGTGGCGGGTCCCGTATATAACCCTCATTACTCCGAGAATATTAGGATTTAGTGAACTACAAAGCTAAATTTGGGAACGTACGAGGCTTTTTAAGTGGCTACTCGAAAACAATCCAATTACTGTAAATACCTATAGTTGATTATTTATGCAGATTGCAGTGTAGAATAGTACATAGATATCCCAAAACTTTTCCTACTATATTTCATTTTGAAACTCAATAATGATATGATTCAAGACTTGAGACATGCAAGCACAACAGAACCAAACCAACGCACCAGAAAAATCCTTTACCAAAAGTGTGTATTGTCGAGTCGAGCATAAAGGAACTGTTGGAAATAGAGAGGAGTTGATGCCGACCTCCGACGACTAATTAAGCAAGCATTGGAGTGGAGTATGATGTTGTACCTGAGCAGAAGAGTTCGCAGTCGGTCGACTCACCTGGTTTGTTTCTGCTGGCGTTGAGGCCGTGCCTAGGAGATTGAGCATTCTCTATAATTAAAACCAGGTTGTCAGTGTCGGTTAGTCGACGTGAGAAACTTGACTTCAACTTACAACAAAATACAATCATCTTCAAGATAGGCAGAAGAGTAGAGTAGAAATGCTGAGTTAGATTGGCCGCACAAACTTTGAGCTCACCCTCACCGTTACAAGTTGCATTACGTCTGTGGTATGATTTTCATGTGAAATATAAAGATGAGTATTGTTACGATGAGATGAGATGATGTGAAGAGCAAACGACTCATTTTCCTTGGATTTTATTCTGGCTCCTGACTAGTCTAGACATTCGACTAGATGGCAAGAACTGTTTCTAGAGCCGAACTCAACTCGAGTCAAGTCCACAGATTAGCAACAAACGATGCTGTTTGTATTTCAAGAATCAACTACAATTCAAAGCCCACCATCGCATCGTCGCCAGACAACTAAACAAGCCGAGGAGCCTGAACAATTCTTAGCAAACCTTTATTTTATCCAATGTCTTGTTTAAAAAGAGAGATCATGGAAACTTATCCATCATAATGTTACTTATTTACTCTTTTGCTCACTATTAGCACCGTCAGCCAACATTTTCCTCATCGCAATAGTGAAACTCAAAATAGTTGCTGAGATTTTTTCCTGAATATAGCTTTATCCTTTTCCTTTACTTATTAGTTTTGAGGATAAGGAGCTTGATGGGCTTTTTCGACTGTTTTCCTATTATACAGTTCGTACATGTAGTCCTCTTTGACTTCACATTTCACACTCAGTATTAGCCTATTTATTGTATAAGCCAGTAACTTACATAATGATGAACAATACCTACCTGTTCATTTTAACGAAACTTAACTTTATTGCGTCCAATCCAATTTAAAGTGGAAGATCTTTTAACCTAACATCTCTACATTAATACAAAAGCGAAATTATTAAATTATCCACTGCATACTGAGACGCCTATCTTTTTTTCTTTTTGCTTTCTGCTTATTATTAGCTTAATAACTTGTAGTAAATCAACTGTTATTACTATTGTAAAATTGTAAATGGTCTTCTAGTAAACTAAAAAGTAAAGTACCTATGGATTTAAAACTATAGTAGATATATTTAGTGTGCAACAATGGCAAGAGAAGAGAGAGGTCTAAGTATAATATAAGCCTGTTTATTAGGTATCTGTTTAATGCTTTTAAGGGTATCTGTATGGTCGAGTTCGCAGGCGCCGAGTTATTTTACTACAAAACGAGCAAAAATCAATATTGTGTACTTCTGCTGTATTATTTGTGTTCCGTGCACCCAGTGGTAGAGTTTTTAAAGTCTATAGTGTAATTTAAGGGTTAGAGGTTAGGAATATAGGGGGCTCACAGCTCACATTTATAACCCACCTTTTGGGGAAGATATTGCAATTTAGTATTTATTTATTTCTCAAATAGTCAATTTCCTCATTCCTTGGAGGTAATTAATATTGCCATCACAGGTTGGGTTTCGTTACGGGAAACTTCATTTCAAAAAATCAATCACAACTATCCCGAGGGCAAGTGGGGGACTAATTTTAAATTTCTGTGTCAAAACTACATGCATTTGTCCTACTCCACAAAAAAAAATTTTTGAAGGTCGTGGACACTTTTAAGGAAAATTGCCACGACTTGCCTCGGGGAGAGGAAGTGTCCATGTTTTAAAATATTTTCAACTTTCTAGCATCTCTAGGGGTCGATAAATCAATGTTTTGCTTACCACAGAGATACCCTTAAGTATGTGAGGCTGAAAGAAACAGGCTGCACGAGGGGAGCAGGAGCGTAGAATTCATAACACCTCTTTTCTCCTTTGTGACATGAGTACAAAACGGAGCCTAACAAAGGCATGAATGAACTCTACGACAACACCAAATAGGAATCATGACTTGAAATGTATTATTAACAACATGCTCTCTACGCTGTTCATGCAAATTCGCAAGATTTTCTTCCTAAAACTAGACACAGTCGATCAAACTGCGAATAATTACATGATATCCATTGAGTCATATATTTGGCTCCACATGGCTCAATCCTCATCTCGCCTATGACTTCGATTAAATGGGAAGCAGACGAAATTCAAGGAATCTTATGCCCCACAGATAAAAATCGCACATGCAAACGGTGACTAAATGAACGGAGAGTCAAGGTATATCTGACCACTAATTTTCACGGAAAACCTTAATGTACGTACTTAATCATTTTTAATCATTTACACTTTCTTTCTGCGTCTTTCTTTATTATTTCCTTTAATAGTAACGATTACATTAATCATGCTCTCTTAGTTACTACTATTAATGCGTAATCAAATAAGTGCAAGAATTCTCAGATAACGAACAACAAGACAGATTTATTCAAGTTCCTGTAACAGCTAGTATTTTGTATGTAGACATTTACAAATATAGAACTATCACATTGCATAAGAAGTACACCATTTTTAGAAAAAAGAAACACATTACAGGTCACAAAAAGAAGTACATTAGTGTGTTTCACACGAAGAAAAACTACAGTTTATACAGAACGTAAACTACATGTAGGTACATTTGGTTTTGAATGCATTTAGTATAATAACAACTGCCACATCAAACTGAAAATCGGATATTTGCTTATTACCCCAAAGCAATTCAGAAAGGACTTACAAGTTACCAAGTGTAAATCCTTACTACGAAGTTTTAAGTACAGAAGGAACACAGCGTATGTTAAGTATTTATTTTCTTACACAATAATTTGTTAATATGGTTCATTTTACAATTACCCATTTGCTAATATATTTTAAACATTTGTTAACATAATTTGAACATTCGTTGATATACTTTGAACATTCGTGCAAGCTTCTGTGTTTAAGACCTCAAAGTATTGTACATGCGGTTTGTTTCGTTGCCAGAGAAAAAATAACATTCTCATTCTTAAACTTTTAGACTACTTGGTATAAAACATAACATTATCATTTCCTCATTTACACGATGTTATATCGTGTTATTAATGTTTAGAACTTTAGAGTTCATAAATAATATTATGTTTATTTACTACAGTTACAACAATTGGCGTATCAAACTAAAAATTGAATATATAGGTATTCTAATAGGCACAAAATCTTACAATACAAAGCAGTCCCCATTAAATTATACACAATTTCCAAGCATTGCAATAGCTTTCTAATTCTCAACTTTTAAATTGATTTCTACGGAATGAAAATATAGCACAGTATTTAAAAACTACTATACCATTGACTACATATATACGAGTGGACCCTTGACAATGGAAATTAGTTCGATGTTGGCACAATTAACAAAACTAACATACAAAAACTAGCGTTAATTAACAGTCCCGATGATAACTTAGTTGTCTTGTGATTCAGCAGCACTCTCAGCCTCAGTGTTATCCGAGGGAACAACTAATCCAGTAGTCAGCATTATGTTACCGTACTTTCCCAGCTCACTATCGAAAAAATAGAGTAGGTAACATATTTTAAAATACCAAAATTAAAAGTTTGGATTTACAAGCGAAATTGTTTTACAGATATGTTAAATAATAATTGTCTGTATATTTTTGATGGGTACCTTGTGGCAATGACGAGAGCCGCTTTGGATGCTCGGTCATAAAATGCTTGACGCTTCAAGTATGACATTGGCACATTGCGTCCAGTGCGCTTCAGCAAGATACCTTCATACGTGCTCCATAACGCCAGGGGAGTTTTCACTCCTTTAGCTCTGTCGACGTCTTCCACATCCATCAACGTGACCTGAAAAATAAAAATAAAATCTCAAATGCAGACAAAAAGAAGACCCAAAAAGATACCTCCAAAATATTTTACCTCGAATAAAATTATTACGAATTAAAATTTGTGGTATCTCTTAAATTAAAAAAAATAGCTTACAGGCGAATACACATAAGTGTCGAGTTCAATTAGCTGCAAAATAGCATCCAAAAGAGCAGGGATTGGATGACCGTCAGCACGAACGTATATTGCATTATTTGCTTTGGCAATGCTATGAGATGGGAAATAAGCATCGGTGAGAACTGCAAACAAGGAAAAACATATCATTATAGTTTAGCAACTGTCAGTCAACTAACAATTATGTTTTAGAATATAATTGATATTGTATAGTAGCTAATAACCAACGTTGTTAGTATTTATTTAATATTTTGAAGCCAATCGGCAAAAATAATTGCAAAGGTAGGCGTAAATACAAAGTACCTACTGATACATAAGAAGTCACGATTCCTTCCTTAATTACTCATAGTAGTAGATTTGTTAGGTACCTTTAGTACAATGTTACCTATACTAAAAGGCTTTACTTAGGTGGTATTCCATTATACGAAGCTTGAAAGCACAAAATAATGTTTTTGGAGCATTTTAATGCAGAAGTGAACATAATATATAGAGGGAAATGTTTCAATGTATACGACGGTAAACACTCTTTCTCTATAATTTACAAAACTATAGAGAAAAGGTAAGAGCTCCACTTGAACTATATTCATTCAATAATCAGTAAGCGGTCTGTGTGTAGTGTGTAGCATTTATGTTTAGAGTAAACATTATATGCGATACAATAAGGGCTGAATGGAAGCTATGAACTAGAAGTAGGTACCTAATAGAACGGAATAAGAGATGTCAAAAGAATCGCAGAAGGTGTGGGCAATGATGAATGTCATGTTGCCTGAACATCAGCATTGTCGCAAGGCTACAAAAGTTGTTGTTCAAGTAGGGAGCGGAAGACCCAACGTTTAATAGAATCCATTGTGTAAGGTTTCCCGGTTTATAAATCGGGGTCGTCCGCAATCCAAAAAAAATCATCTTTTTAACTAATAGACTACAGGACGATATTTATAAAATATATTCACAGCTCATAGAATAAGTAACGTCAGGTAAGGCTAAGGAAATGTTTTAAGGCCTTAGTCCACCTGTCTCATCATATGTTTACCCATTATTAAATTAAGAAAAAAATCAGCCAACATGTAAGCACCTTGTCAAGTGTCACTCAAACTTTATAAACATATCTACAAAAAGGCAGACTAACCCACATTTCGGAATTAGCAATTGAAAGAGATGAGCAAAAGGAAAGGATAAGTTGAAATGTAAAATCCTTTGCTCTTTTCCGCAAAATTAACAAAGAATGTTGACTAAAGAGCTCATTAAAACTGTCAAATTGTACGAGGGGTCCCGGTTCCCGATGATCCCAAAGGCGGGATAGCTATGTGGATATAACAGAAAGAGACAGCATCATGCCGCTGCGAAAGAGACGTTTTTCAGAAAAAGATTTTAGCCGGTTCGAGAGAAAATTAAAGAGGTTTGACTTTCAATGGCTTTGTTGAAGACACAGCAAGGGGTCAAGTGGAGCCTTAAATCATTCGGCTCTACCTTGGACAAATATCCTCTCACTCAATGCATGGACAATTCATAAACCCACCTTTGCTCAACTCAACCACTCATCTTTCCTCCTTTTCTTACATTTCCAACTTTATTCGTCACACTCACTGCCTTTCCTATCATCTTGTCACTCTTACATCTCCTATGGGTGTACTTACTTACACACACACAACACAAAAAGACGTTCATACATCCATTTCAGCTATTCTTCCTGCACAAAATATCTGCTCATTACACACACTCGCATTGTTAATGAAATCAGAACAACACTGACTGAGTACTAGTTTGCAAAACTATTTCCTAGACGATTTTTCATCACCAAATTACATAGTCGTCAAGAATAAGATAATTGTAGTTTCATTCTAAAAACTTTGTAATACTTACATATAAGTTTCTAAATCTCAACAGGGGGCACAATTTTTCCTTGATTTTTGGTATTTCTCCTCATAATTTGTATGAATATTTTACAGCTTTAGTTCCACACACGCAAATTTTTCAATGATAACCTATAATCTCATTTATTAGTGTGCAATATGCAATGTATAATTATCATACTTGTACTTGCAAATGAAATACGGTACAAACTAACTACGGGAGTTACCCTTACAAGTTATATAATATAATGAGTTTGCCATATTTATAAATGTACCTACTAGAAAAACTGTACAGATTTATAAAAAAATGGTACTCACTGTTAGCATATATAGGTGCATACTTGGATGAATATTACGTGTTTCATTCAATATTAGAACATTTTGTAAGGCGTACGTTGTTGAGTTAGTAGGGTAGGTACCTACAGCAGATTCACAGTCATTTTGACAGGTAGATCAAATAATCTTACAAGCTATAAGTAACTGGCAAGCTAAGCATTGTACTTCATGAACAATAAACTTAGGTAGCTACAAAATCTCCTTACAGAAATACGATATGACATAATAAGGTGAAAAGAGGTAATATACGTAGATCAAATACGCTTTATAATAATTCTAATACGCTCGTTAAGAGGTTAGACAGAAGAGCGAGAGCGAGGTATAGAATTTTGTTTATCGTAAGGGCTAAACACACAATTAAAATCTTTCCGTTGTATCCCTTTCAATAGTTATTACTACTCTTATTACACACTAGCTAAACTATTTACACTAGTACACTACACTCTACTCACTAACGATAAAAGTACATAAGTCAATAAGAATATAAAAGGCAGAGGCACCTAAACTTTTATTACAAATAGCCTGGCAGCGTATTAGAAAGAGCAGGCAGGTCTTTTTGACAACATCTTGAACAGATGACTTAGAAAGTGAGTAATTGATGATTGTGTTTTTGTCTCATAAAAAGTCAACCCAGAAAACCCGTTGGTTTCTCTCACCGTCCATAGTTTCCCTTAGTAGTCGGTTCCATACGAGCACACACTGAAAAAGATGAAGGTCGCACAATTTGACGTTTATACAAAGTTAGACTGTCCCACAAAAGTTGATAGAGAATTTTTTGTCATATTTAGAAGATGACCCCTTTTGACACGTGTCTACAGATGAGTATCTCATAGCTTCCAAAACGAGTAGATAATGCTCCGCGACAGAAGCTTATGTAACTTTACAGCCCTCCTTACAAATGTGATAGCTATACAAATCGCGTCTTTCTTCCTCTGCCCCTAAGAGCCACTGGCTATATACCTACCTGCCCTCCAGCACAAATTACGAAAAGTAAATCCATAGATTTTTCCTATCGACACTTAATTGCATTGTATCATTTCATCGTACATGCTACACGTAAAATGACACAGCAGCGGCGATCTCTGTTTATAAACCGTGTAAACCTAATGAGTCCACAGCACAGGATGATACGATTAATTTGAGGAAAGACGAATCAGTAACTATTCCGTCTTAAAAGGAAGCGACAAGAAACACGTGCAAACACCAGGAATAAGTTTCCTGTGAGAGAATTACCCAATTCCACTTCCAGCCCTCCTTTGAGACACTTTTTGTGGCCATTTAAGGGACTCTCTCCTCACTTACTCTCGGCCTATGCACTATTCAAAGGGTAGACTGCAAAAAAAAACTTTCCGCTGCTAAAATATTATAGCCATAAAAGGTAAAAAATGCATTAAGGGGAGCAATTCCTCAATTGATTACAGTCAAACCCCCCAACTACCATTTCACTACAGTTTTTTGAGTAATTCAGGTCAAGTAGTACCCAGTGTAACAAACGAATGAACTGATTTGACCTTATGATAAAAAAACTTCAATCCTTCTCTATTATCCATTCGCTCTTCATCTCTTATTCAATTGTCATCTTAAATAGCATCTCAAATATTTATTACTGGTCAGCGACGAGGTTACCTTGTTTCTTTTACAACGAGATATAAAAAGATTTAACAATAATAACGAGTGAACTGACCCGTTGCTACCGAACCAAGTGAAATGTCCCCACTTTAGGTTAGGACTACTACATACAATGCAAGTACAACTAACCACTTATACCAATCGTAAAAATTATACAATATGCCTTTAACCAAACAAAACCAGTATAATTTTGAAGCAATTAATCAATAGATATACTTTGTACAGTTAAATGAGTGAAAAGAGATTATTTCATTTTATATATCTGCGTGATTAATTATGATTTGACTCCTGATAACATAGCTACCTACTTAAAATAAATGATGGTCAAATCGTAAGAAGCTGCGTATATTTTATCAGTACAAGATAATATAGATACAGTAATAAGTTAATAAGCACCTTCACAAAGGAATGCATCCACTCTCTGTATTATTAAACAATTAGAGAGGAAATGATGCACAACAATCTGCAATACAATTTCGAGGGTCTGACCACTTGAAAACTATTTGTTGATGTAATTACTCATATCACACATAGGTACTACCATGCATAATACCTATAGGTGGTTAACCTAGTAAGGACAATACACTTTCGTATACATTTTCTACTCGGATAATAAAATGCTAAATAAATAAGCAACTTGGATATGAGCACCTTTTCTTAAAAAGTGTGTACATTTTATAATGCATGAGCTAAAATAACGTGGGGCTGAGATGGTCCCACAACAAACGGTTTCGACCCAAATGAAAGAAGAACAGATAAATAAGTATAGAAATGGAGGCAAACACCCTCCTAATGGCAGTGCATAATGATTGCATTAAAAACTGGCTACCGTAGACCAGTAAACTATAATTACTAATGGAAGGTAATTCACAATCAGTAAGTTTACGGTACACAGGCTGACTGACAGCTTTTGCATGAAATGTTTATAGTTGCACTACGAGGGCTTACCCTGCCCTGACTATATTAGAACAGAAATGTCTTATTTTGTGGAGATAGTGGTTAAGTTATAGGGGCAAATCAAACCCACTCATATATTATTCCATCGAACTCAATTTGCATAAGTGTGGTAAAAAGTAAAAAGTATCGTGAAAATAAAAATGAGTGTAGTATCCCGACTCCTGACGACCCATTCAAAACTCGCATACTTAAATGCAACTATAATCATTGCAACTGCAAGAATAATCAGAAGAGCGTACTTAGTTTTACACGGACAGGTAGATAAGTACCACGAAGTAAATGCATAAGTGGACTAAATATGTAGACACACAGTTATTTTCCTATATACATTATGTCCAAGCCTGCGTTTACATATGTAAATGATGAGGGAGAGAGGAAGAACGGAGGAACTGTGTCCAGTCTGTCCATGCGTTATTATCCTCGTTCTACGGTAGTCGTTGATAAGGACGATAACATAAACCCAAATAACCCCTTATCGCATAAATTAATTAGCAGAAGAAGGCAGTAAGATGAACCACAAAAAAGACGTTCTTTGTTTCTCTGATATGCATACAGGAGACTAACCATACAAAGTTGGTTTTCCAGGAATAGTGATGAAGCATCTTGTTGAATGTAATACAAACCTCATGGTTTCTGTTTCTCCCTCTTCCCATCTGCCTCTCCACTTTGTCTCTTCTTTCTTCTTCTATATTTTGTATCTATCTACCTCTGCCTAACTTCACTCTTATTACTATATACTTATCATTTATCCGATTCTTCCCCTTTCTATTTATGTAGGTATTACACGCATACTTTATGCACTTATTAACAGTCAACATCAAAGCCTTCATTTTTTCATGCCTTATAGAAAAACGCATGTGGGTGCTCTATTACTTAATACCATCAGTTAACAGTGCATAATATTCGTAATACAATGCAAGAGCCTAGTAAGTAGTCACATTATTATAAAAAAAATTATATTGGTCATTCAATTATACGTACCTACCTATAGCTGACAGTATTACACACACCTGAGTTTTAATAAGCCAGAAGTATGCACATAGAATCTACTTCATTATTACCTGAACAATGAACTATGTGTCTCAATGTTTTATTTAATACCAAACAAAATAAGCTAAATATTTCCTAGTCCGTCATATCTAAACAAGTAGCATATCTATAGCAAGACAAAAGTAAACAAGCTGAACAAGTTTTAAAAACAGAGTCCCTACTTATTATAATTAGCAACTTTCAAAGAAAGAAAGACATTGGCACTGTTACAATGATTGGAATTTGTTCTTTGCAAATATGTACAACAAACCAAATACATTTTGTTATTCTACTTTGTTTACGTGTAAATATATATCAGGTTGTAAAAATAAGTAGTACATTTTCATACCATGAGATTATCTACTTCAGATTCGTAAATATGTAAAATCTTTCGATTACTTTCAATTCCTTCAATTCAAAAATTGTAATTTTGGCACTCGAAGTGTAGTGCAATGGAAATTGGGCTAACCATGTATTTTATACTATTTATTACTGATATAAACTGAGGTGCATAATGTACAAACATATACATCCGTATGCATATTAAATGAAAAAGGGCAAGATTGGTTTATCGGATCCGGGTTCGGACAGTAAAATGCTGCAAAAACTCCTGACACAATACCTGTAATGGTATAGGTTATAAAAGTAATAGGTTACATTATAAATTGCTACGCAGATAAATGATGTTAATTTAATGACTCATCGATGCGATGAAATGAATTGTGCACAATCGAAAGTGTGGATGAGTTAAAGGATATGACTATACATTTGTAAAACTACGTCAATAACAAATTAATAAGGAGTAAAGTCCGGCAAGTGGTTTTCTCTCGACGTTGATATGATTTGTCGAAATGAATAAGCAGGTACTTTTTATCATTCATTCACCTGTCATTGCATTCGGATGAAGTTTATTTGTAGTGAATACGGAACAACATGAGCGGAAGATGAGCCGGATCTGTTTCTTCATATTTAGGATCAATCTTAACAAGGTCTGTTGTCCATTCCGGTCTAACTTCAACTCGAGTACTTTCTGTTCTGCTATACACTCAACTATCCCCAACATAAAAACGCAGGCAGGAATTACAGACTTTTTGTAAGAGTACAAAGCGGTACTAATAGTATGTATTTAAGTAAGTCAATAATATGGACGTATGAATAGAACGTAAATAGTACACATTATCATTATTTTTATCCACCACCGAATGCGTGTGTGTCGAAAGTACATTTTTCAACCATTTCCCTGCCTTTAAGCATAAATAAAACATATAGTATCAACAGTACAAATTACAAGTATGCATTTATTCCTGTTAATGACCAAGACGAATCCAAGTTAATCCTAATTCCACATGATTTACAAAATAAGCAGTTAGGTAGAAAATGCAATTTATATATTATGATGTCGTTAAAAAGCAAATTCGCAATATTTTCTTAAGAACGCAATCAGTAGCTATGAACACCCTAAATAGCACGGATATGTGTAACTAAAAGTTATTAGATTGCGCACAATATTATTATTATCTTCAGTAAAAGAAAGTTGTGCATTCTTTTCCCTACTGCCACAGGGCCATAAATGCAACCGCATAACTTTTGGGAAGCGGATACAAAACGACGGCACGAGCATGCTTTGTTCCTACCCATGCATGCAACGCAGTTAACAATTATTGACATTTTACATGAACAAACGAAGTAGGTAGGTGCTAACACCTGGCATTGTAGGAGAAATTTGTTTTAACTTCTCTATAAATTGATTACAGTCGACTAAATGAGCAGATTCTGTTGCAGTAGGACTTACGACATCAGAGTAGTGCACATAGCTAAAATTTTAGCGGTGTCCTTTAGCCTATTTCTCAAGAAAACATTGCATGAAAGTATAATAGCGAGGCGAGAGGTAGTGCCATAAAATTCGTAAAGAGTGAGGTGGAACCGTAGAAGGTATCGCGGAACTGCAATACCGTCCAAGTTATTATGTAAGGACGACGCTACTACAATCGTTTGTGACGGATAGCGTGCAATCAAGTGCCATGAGAAGGAATATTAATCATGCTTTGTTGGAATGGTCTGGAGTCTCTGGACTGGAGTGCGTAGCTTGCAAGGAACCTTGGGCGTAAAAAGCTTCAACAACTCACTACAAGTCGATATACAAGAAAGGAAAGACAGACAATAAGAACGGATCGTCAAACACGTCCATATTTACTTTATTTACATCCACTCTATTGTTGCCACTCAATAAATACGAGAACCTAGTCCATATTCAAGTATTATAGACAAAGGTCGCGGTGGCATTAGAAATTAGTGCAACCTTATACTATTTTCAGGATCAAGAAAAGCCAAGTTCATGATTTCCATGAAAATTGCATGCTATGAAATAATATGAATAAATCCAGTCCTTCCAAGAAATATTATATTATGTATATCTGACAGTGAATCAATAACGATAAAACTCAAATTTAACATTTGCATATCAAATGATCTGGTTTTGAGTATGTCACTATTACACCTGAAATCATCTTCGCAAAAAAAGCGCGTCAGTCTTTTGAATTGGTGAATAGTAAATATTCTATCAATACATACTACCGTGACGTGATAACTCAAGTTTCAATTTAGTCGAAAAGAAGAGAAAAAGGTAAATTATGTAATATTAGCAGTAACCCTAGTAACCAGTCGCTGAGTTTTATCGCGACTATTAACTCGATTTCACGGCTACGTTGATATTACTGCGAAAGTCGTAACGATATCGTGGCGTAAAACAGATATTTGTAGCTT
>JABASI010004913.1:0-10089 GCA_019776505.1 Tomocerus nigrus | reverse complement strand
CACACTTTCTTGAGAGGCACCTTTAAGTGGTTGTGTTACAGATTCAGATGAGTTTCCAGTGCAGAAACCAAATACGACGTTGAAGGAAGCGCAAAAACGTAATACTAATACAGCAGAATCACAAAATGCACCAACTATAAAATTATTTCACAAAAAACACAAAATCCGTCGACCACACGGAGCTCATGAATTTCATCGGATGAAAAATCCTCCTAAATCCATTTTTGAGGACTATTTAAAAGCAGCGTACTCAGAAGATTCTAAGAATAAGCCCATAGAAGATTCAACTCAAAATCCGTTGATAACGAAAAATGCTACAACAATGTTACCATTTTTAGAAACAACATATTCAGGAAAGGTAATTGAAGAAAATGCCACTTCTAAGGTATCGTTGCGCTCAAAGAATCTAATGAATGCGGATAGCTCCAAGTGGGAATTAATGAAGACATTAATATTTGCAGAAGACTCTAAAACACCAAAGACCCCAATGCTGTCCTCAACCGATTTTCCAGAATTAAAATCTACAGAAAAGCTTTTGATGGCAGAGCAAAGTACAACAGCAACAACAACAGAAAGAACAGGAAGAATATTAGAAGACGTTAGTGAAGACGTTTTTTCAAACAAATCACTTTCTCGACAAAGGGCAATGAAACAGAATAATTTGAAATTAGAACCGACGAAGATATTATTATTTGACGAAAATCCGAAGAAATCAGTACATCATAGAAAATCAAAGCATCGGATATCACAAGGTACAACTAAACGAAAACGAATAGAACCAACTCATGGAGAACTAACAGAGGAAGTTGAAGAAGATTTCATTTCAGATGTGTCAATACCTCGAAAGAGGCCAATCAAGCATGAAAATCTTAAACTAGAATCAAAAAAGAAAATAATATTAGCGGAAAATCCAATCGTAATGAAGATAGCAGCTTCTTCGGATACAATTCACAAAAAATCAAAACTAAAGCATCAAAGAAAACATAATCCTAAAGTGGAATTAACAGAAGATGTTGAATATAACACCAATCGAAAGTTATCGTCGCCTCGAAAAAGCCTAGTGCATAATGACGACCCGAATGTTCGAGAGAGACACAATCGAAAAAGCCCAGTGCATAATGACGACCCGAATTTTCGAGAGAGACACAAATCAAGGTTTGCGCATCACCGAAATAATATGGTCATGCAACAATCTTTAGCTTCTCCACCGGATTCTTCGTTCCAGTCTGAGGAAAATTATCTAAGATCATCCAGAAAAGCTAACAACAGAGCAAAACACAACCATCAAAGACCCGCATTAGACTTTGTGGTAGGTAACCATAATTTTAGGGTCAATTAACAATTACTAATTGTAAGTATTTGCATTTATTCGTTAATGAATTAATGCAGGAAAAGGAACCGACAAGAAAAGAAACAACAGAAAATGTTATTCAGGAGGAGAACAAAGACATTGAGACTGAGAAGAGTGCCAAGACAGTGTCCACAACTTTCCATGCTATCTCCATGTTGTTCATTTGGTTTGTTTGCGTACCCAATGCTATTTTCATCACTCGCTACTTCGATGAGACTCATGCAGTCAAAATATATCACGGGAAATCTTTGACTTACGTTGTAAGCAAGAATAGCAAGATTAATAAAGTACTTTTTAAAAGGAATTTTTGGAAAATAGAAGATTGAAAATTTTTGATTTTCTAGTTGCATGTGGTGCTACTGGTAGTTGCTTTTATTTTGATGGCCGCGTCCGTGTCATATTCGTTTTGGGAATTCTTTACCAGAGAAAAAGCTATAGATCTTCCACAGAGTAATGAGGTCTACATCCACGTTTATCTTGGGATTACTTCTTCATTTTTACTTGGTTCTTTACTCTTATTTGGATGGCTTGCCAGACATCAACAGAGTAGGAAATCTATAAATGATACTCTTTGTTGCTTTGCTGGAATCAGCGCCTACAGTTTAGCACGTATGGTAATTATTGCTCTTATCAGAATTTAAGTATTACTCTTCAAAAATATTTTGCACGCATTAAATGAATTGTGATTCCTCCAGTAATTATGATATGGAGGTCTTATTATGTCGGTATGCCATGTGCGACTCGGATGATCTGTTTCCTTTGGATAACATGGTCACTAAGTGCTAACATAATTATGTGCAGCCACTTCTACTGGCTCGACACCGGCAGGCCGTTGGGCTTCAAGAACTATTTTCGCGCATTTGTCCGAATGCCCGTTAGTTCTACCACCGCGGATAAAGTTCCGGTAAAAATGAATAAGTTGTTTAGTAAACGGACAGATTTTATTCTACGAGGAAATAATTTTCCTTTTCAATGTCACAGATTGGTCATATGAAGGAAAGATTAATGTGGTGGCACTTTGGAGGATCTTGCATTGCTTTTACCCTACTCTCATTTCTACATTCCATCAAAGATTCGAAATGTGCAAATTGCCAGTTTGAATTTGTACTAGGGTGTATGTCCGAAGACTATTAGAAGGAAATGTCCAATTCAAAATGCTGTAAAGTTGGAAACAATTGAAAATCATGCATTTTGTGAAATTCTTCATTTTTTACCTAGGTACCATAATAATAACATCCTCACAAATGAACAATGAAAAATGTATAATGACACGGCATTAGTCGAATATCTTTCAAATGACCTTTAAAAAATATAATCCATCCAGTCTTACTTTTTACCGTACGGTACAATACACAGAACAATGTTTACTTAGAACACATATGATTTCTAAAATGTCCCCATTTGCATTTGTCATTTATTGTCCTAAATTTTCATGGATTGATAAATAGGTTGCTTACATTAAGATTCATAGACAACAACTATTACTGGTGCTAAATGAATATTATCAAAATTAATGTCACAGGACCCGAAGGTATCATTTCAAATTGAAAAATCTGCTTTTCTTACACTTAAATTGCATATCCCATTTGGCTATCAATTGCAAATTGCACTAATTACGTTGCGTTGGTAGAAAATGCTACACACACATATCTAATAGATAATCATCGCATAAAGTGACACGCGTTACATAGTAAATATAAACATGCCAGGAACTTCCATACGATAAAATTAGATGTTAGATGCATATAATAAACACGTAGAAGTTGATTTCCAGCAAAATGCCCACAATGCAATGCGCTGCAGAGCTGCACCTTTCGCGTACGCAGTTTCGGAGAAAGATTGCCCTCCAATGCCGTATTGTCTTGATTTCATTGATTGACGGAGCCGTGGAAACATATCACAACAAAAGCCTCAGCAAACTACGTATAGTACTGTCAGTATGTAGTAGTCGGTCAGTAAATAAACTTGACAGAAAATATTTCTTGCCCTAAATAAAGACCAATATTTACATGACATAATTTCAAAGCTATTTAATGCATAGTGCAAGTGTATTTCCTGTGGATTCGGAATTACAATCGTAATTATTTCACTGTAAACCGAATCTACGTGTTGCATTATTGATAACCGACATATTAAAAGAGGAATCATGCCATTAAGGATGATGTTACTCCACTTATCCTCATGCAGTTCGTCTTATTGTTAGTTCTAAAAATAAGGCACAGAGTTACTTTCAAAAAGTCACTTGTCATACGAGAGAAGTTAATCTTTTCTTCTTCTAGAAAAATTTGATAAGCAATAAGAGTAAAATGGTAGGTTTCATTTAATGCTTTTAAAACAGTAACAAATTGCATAAATGAATATTCTGAAAATTTATCATTGACACAAGCGGGAATTTAAATGAGCACTAAAACTGATAATAAAAATTTTGTTAACAGCTTCTTTCGAGAATAAGACCGTCAGGAGACAAAAATGCTCTCACTCGAAGTGATTCGGAGGATGGAAAGTTTCCAAAGCTTCAAGATTTTCTTGAGAAAAGGGATTTTGTGGGTGCGCTTACTCTACTTGAGGTATTTTATTTATTTTTATACGCCCACAACAATCAATGGCTTGACTTGTGCAATTCTTAACATAGCTCCTTTGCTCTATTATCAGTTTCAACGATCGATAAACCAACTGAAATCTCCAGGGATGATAGCTTATTGTTGTTTCCATCTGGGAGATTACAAAAGAGCTTTGGAGGAATACCAACAGATGCTGAAGACGAAAAAAGAGAATGACAAGGAATTCGAGGAATCGACGATTAATCTTAATATTGCCTGCTGCTATTTCTCTCAAGGGATGTACAAAGAGTCGTTTGATGCAGCGGAGAAAGGCTCAGATTGCAGTTTGAAAACTCGGCTCCTGTTTCATTTAGCCCATAAAATGGACAATGAAGACACAGTGCAATCTCTGCACAGAAAACTGGAGGAAACACTTGAGAATCAATTATCTCTTGCCTCCATTCATTACTTACGACAAGATTTCCAAAATTCTATTGATATTTACAAAAGAATTTTGTTGGATAACAGGTTATTACTATTTAAAATATTCCTTCGTATTATAGTAATGCACAAATTCCTAAAATCCTGTAGTGAAAGCAATTCCTAATTATAATTCCCTCACCTTTACACATTTCTTCAGTCTTGGTATTTTTCCTCAAGAATCTCCTGAATTGCAAAAAATGTCCATGTCTATGATGAGCTTGATGCGTCTGTTTAGATCAAAATTCACAAATGATCAAGAGATTGCATTTATTAAACGAGTGTTGGATGAAAGGTAGAAAACGAAATTCTTTGGTGAATATCCTGACCTGCACTTAAAATCTAACAACCATTTAACCAATAAAATTCTAAATGTATTTCCATATTCTTTTTACTGAATTTAGGGAATACGTAGCTCTAAATGTTTATGTCGCTCTTTGCTATCATCGTCTTGAATATTTCGATGTCTCACAAGAAGTTCTGGCTGTGTATTTACAAGCCTATCCTGGCTCAGCAATCGCTGTGAATCTTCGTGCATGTAATACATTCCGACTATACACAGGAGCAGCTGCGGAGAAAGATCTCAAAGCACTTTTGAATATAATGGTCCGTAAAATTAATTGTATTTATCAACATGTAATATCCGGCCAGACTAAAATGCCCCACCCTTTCAGAAAAATTCCCCACCCCACCAAATGCTAACCTAACCTAACCTAACTTAAAATACCTAACCTAATTTCAAAGGGTGGGGAAAATTCCCCACCCCACTCGTAGGGTAGGGAATTTTCCCCACCCGATAATTAACCCTAATTTAACCTACAATAAACTAATTTCGATGTTCGGGAGGGTGGGGAATTTTTCCGAAGGGTGGGGTATTTTAGTCTTGCCGATGTAATATCTAGCATAATTAAATCTTATGACATGGTCCTTTTATTTTATAGCAACAAGATGAACAATCAAAGCATGGTCTTTTCTCAAATGCATACGACTTGATTAGACACAATTTGGTCGTCTTTCGAAATGGAGAAGGAGCTTTGCAAGTTCTACCTAAATTAGTCGACGTTATTCCTGAAGCCAGGCTGAATCTGATAATTTACTACCTTCACCAAGTAGGCTAAATGACATTGATTACCTATGCATACAACAAGGCAACTATTGAATTTTTACAGTGATTTAAATATTTAGGATGACGTGACAAATGCATCGGCGCTAATGAAAGACATGAAACCGAAATCTACCCCGGAATATATTTTATTTGCCATTGTCCACGTATTAATGTCTTATCAGAGTGGAAATGTAATGAAACATTATTGTTATCTTTTATGTACATAATATTTAAGTATTTTGTCTATTTAATTTTGTTTTTGATGTTCGTTGCTGCTTTTACAGAGAGAGTATTTGAATCTAGCTCAAACCTACTATCACAGAATTGGTTCAAGTGAAGCAGAACATGATTCTGTGTTCGGTCGCCTTTGTATGGCCTCTGCCCATTTTCTCAATGGAAACTTTAACCATTGCTCATTGTACCTGAACTCTGTCCGAACACATTACTACAATGATGACACGTACAATTTCAATTACGCCCAGGTAGTAATTACACTAAAGATTTTCTAGTTCTAAAATGACGGAAGATAATTTCTAATTGCAAGTTAACCTAATTAACTTTGAATTTAAAAAAAAATATGTACAGGCGAGAGCAATGGTAAATCAATTTGCCGAAGCTGAAGAATTGCTGCAGATGGTACAAAGTGAAAAACTCCGAAATGATTTTACATTTATACAATGGCTGGCCAGATGCTGTAAGCTACAGACAAATATTCAAATTAATAATAGCCTAAAAGAGGATATTAATTGTCAATTTAATTTAATGTAGACATAATGAACAAGAAACCGCGGTTAGCTTGGGAGCTGCATGAGAAAATGGATACTAGTCCAGAATCTTTTCAACTTTTGCAAGTAAAATCGAATATTTATACAATATACCTCTGCCAAGCCTAGAAAACCTGCTTTCAGAGATAGAAAAATATTATTACTACCAAATAGAAATCATTATGTGTATGCAAATACGTACATGATTACAATCTTTATAAAATGTGGTAAAAGTATGCCTTTTAGTTTGTTGCCATAATTTTCCTTTAACAATGCAATGTGTTAACTCGTTTTCTGAATTCCAGTTGATTGCAAATGAGTGCTACAAAATGGGACAATTTTACTATGCAGCAAAAGCTTTTGACATTTTAGAAAAGTTTGAAGCATCACAAGAGAATTGGGAAGGGAAGCGCGGCGCCTGTGTTGGTGTCTTTCAGCTAATTATAGCTGGACAAGAACCGAAGTAAGTCCTCGTTTATTCTTCACTAGAGAATTATTTACTTCTACAGTTCTACCTGCTACACATAATCTCTATTCAATCTTTGTCCCTGAATTCCTGACGGCAACAACGGCACTGTCTATACCTGTACCTAAACTTTCAGACACATTAAGCGTTTTTGTACAGCCTGTGACATTCTGACATTTAGTAGGTGGAATCAGTGACATTCTTAATCCTCTTGCACTGTAAACGATTCCTATATACAATATCAATGGGTAAACAATTATTGAAGCCTCTGACAAGTTCTTAGAATAACAACAACACATGATACAGCACTTAAACGATTAGTTACAGTGATTATTATAATTAGGTACTTGCACTTAATACAGTACACTTAATACAGTACAGAGATCTTTTGTGTCTGTCTGCGCTATGAAAATGTGAAGAAGTATAAAAAGTGAATAAGGACTTTGCTTGATTGAATAGTGTGGAAATTGTGTGGTGGCGTGGCTCTGTATTTTCTGTAAGGAATTTCAATGAGATACTCACCAGCTCTTATTATATTTTTCAGAGAATCTCTGCCGGATATTATTCTCCTTCTTCGCAACTCATCCAAGCAGAATGCTGAAAAAATCCTCTCTGTTATGAAGAAGTGGGCCAAAGACAATCGAATTAATTTGTAGTTTATAAATAACAATAAAAATCGTTCCGTTTTCCTTAATATCGATCTTTATAATATTTGAGAAATCATTTTGGAATGGAGAGCTGCAATTTTAATAAAGTGTACAAAAGCATGTACCTCTTTGATTTGAACACACTCATAAAATGCCCTTTGATCTCTTAGCATGTTTATAGTTGAGTATTGAGTTACATGATAACTCCGTTTTCTTTTACGTTTGAGATAAGAATTCTCTTAGCGTTACATAAATTAAAAGGATGCAAGTGCGATAGAATATCCTAAGTTGGTGTGTGGCATGAGGCTAGAATTAGATAGATTACTTCTCTATAGGACATTCATTGTATGCATTTCCAATATGTCACTACGTACATTTATTTAGCATTGCTAGAAACATTAGTTAAAGCTAAATAATTTAAAGATTAAGTGCGTGCCACAGTTTAGAATAAATGAACTGGTATACAACACAGTACACTTTAATCATTAATGTATGACTTTTTGATGATCTTAGATAGTTGATGATGCCTTAATGATATTATAATGTTAATACTAATGTACTACCTAATCGTTAGTACTTACATTCAGTACGGTATGATAAGTTGACAGTATTGCTTGGAAATGGAAATACCTAAGAAGAGTTTATGTATGGGAAGTAAAAGTTCAGTAAGTCAAGCAATTTATTTACGTTCGATCGAGTTTCATTATAGGAGTACCGAGTAGTGTGTGCAGAAATGCTGTAGGAAGTCCTTGTACATGTACGTAATGACTATGACTGAGTATTGCGTAAGTGAAGATTCTACACGTGGCTCTCAGATGAAAACCTTATAATATTAAAGCGGGGTACACATTGCTTACACATGCTTCATTCGACAGTATCCATCAAGAGTAGTCGTCTCGTCGGCACGATCTGTCTGAACATCCTTTAGGCAAATCTTAATAGTCTCTACTGCAACATATTTTCTATCTGTATATTGCCATTTGAAGAAGTTAATTTTGAATTTTGCTTGAAATTGAACAGCATTTCTGCTCATCAGACTCATCACATCACACACACACCAAGCAAAGGATCGTTTAGCCCGTAAGTTTCGTGTAGTCTTATTATTTTCTTTAAAAATTGAAAAGAACTGTGTCCAATAGTCCAATCTTCCTTTGTAGAATTAACTTTTATAATTACCTACGCAGATTTATTCTACTTATTATAATATTATAGAAACTTTTAGAATTGCATTTGGAACAATCTTTTGTAGATTTTCCTTTTAATGAAAACCTTGTAAAGAACCTGGGTGTTACACGGCTGTAGGCCGTGTTGCTAGATGTCAATGACGTTATTGACATCCCCACGGTAAGTCGACTTACCGTGGACATCCCTTTACTATTCATAGTTAGTAGCGTAGTCGCGTTTGACCTCTAGTCTACCATTCAGATAGAAACGTTCTGTCACTGTCTGTCTGTCTGTGTAGCATGATAACTTCTCCTGAGTTGAATCCTGAACGGAATGAGATTTTGTCTCCAAACTTTCAAAATGTGTTCTAGGGGCATAGGGGACATTACTAGAAAATATTATGTATTATGATTGTAACGGTCAATGCAATAGGCTATGAGCATTGTGGAAGTTAATCCACAACGTTGCACTGTTTTATATCCGGTTTACAAGGTCTTATTCCATTTCATTCCGAATCTGAATACAACTATCATTGAAATGTTATGAACTCACCCCAATCATATGTGGCTACTTTCATATTTTAGATTCTTTCCACTTATTTGTAAGCATTAAATTGTTAATATAATTACAGGAAATGCATCTTGGTTTTATTTATCGACTACAATTTTACCGCAATGTATTTCAAGCTTATTGGTAGTAGGGTGTTTCACGTATGTAACTAGTAAGTAGGTAGGTATTACAAATATTATTATGTTCTCTGTTCTGCATTGCACTTCTGCATATCTGGTATAAATGGTATATCTGTTCTGTAATATCTAATACCTATACTCAATTCTCGGAGCACATTTGCTTTTGATTGTTTTAAATTCTCAGAACGAAAGAGGATTCATTTGTTTATGTTTGTGAAACATGAGAAAGCTATTCAGAGGCAAATCCCAACGATGCGCGATGACTTGGTATGTTATTATGAAGGAAGTTATGATTCATTATCATTGTCTGTCGGTACGGTAGGTATAGATAATTAAGATAACTTACTTTTAGACGTTCGATGAACTAAGAAAGTAAGAGAGAACTTAGCATATATAAATATGTAATAATTGCAGTTGTTTCCGGAGTACATTAGTATTAAAGAATTTATTTGTCATAATATTATTGTTGTACATGTACAATTGTACACTGTTCTGGAGACTGAAGAGTGCTGGAGTGTGGAATTATCTGGATGGCATATTATACAACACAAATGGAGGATCTTATGGGATAGGGAGTGAGGTGGACTTTTCTACGATGTTTTGATCGAAGAGATACTTGCTAGATATTGAGATTCTTGAGATAATGTTAAGAGTCGATATAGCTAAGGTCAAAGATCGAGCAAACTGGTTACTTTGTTATCTAAGTCACATAAAATAAATGTATCCGACTCAAACATCCCAACAAGTACAGTATTAGCCAACAAGTATCTAACTGCATGGAATTGCTACAGCTAATAATATCAGTTACATAAATACCTACCTATGAATAAAGATAACAGTCAGTCAGGCAGGACCACTTGAGTAGTAAGCAGTAACTTATATA
>JABASI010004912.1:0-13191 GCA_019776505.1 Tomocerus nigrus | reverse complement strand
AATATGTGTCATATATATGTCTATATAAAATCTCAGCCCCCCCCCCCGAAACTCGGTTCTGTATACGCCTATGCCATAGGAGCGAGATCTAATTTTCGATACTAACATATTATTACTATTTCTAGCACAGAATTTCGTCCCCTTTTCATTGTTGTAAACTTCATTAAAATGAGAGTATTCATTCAAAAGTAAGTAAGGGTCAAACCCACCATAGCTTCAATTTGAACACCCTTTATAAAAACTTTTAACAAATTAATACTCGTAATGAGATATATCAGTTATGCGTCAGGGTGTCCCTTTTCTCAATAAATGAAATGGAAATATATCAATTTATTGGTATTTAAATCTAAGGTCATTGGCGTCCTTCGCAAAAAAGGTTATGGGGATCTCTACACTGTCCAAAATGTGTTACTTAGCGGGACACATACACATAGCACTCCTGGGGGCTTTTTCAACTACTTTTTGCTAAATAGTTCTTCATTGGGTTTCGTGCAACAATGTTTCGATGCCATTGTAGCTGGTATTGTACAAAGTATTCTCATAGCACACGACAATCTCCAACCCGCCAATATTTTCATTAATAAGGGGATTGTGAAAGGGGCGAACATTAACAGAAGTCCAGCTGCTTATGACAACAATCCGGAAAGCGAAAAACGATTGTAAGTACCTTGCCATTTTTAAATGCAGAAAAAGTCTTGGAGATTTTTTGTATAATATATTGAATTAATCTACAAATAATTTTAAAAAAATACATCATTTTTCAAACATTTCAATCTTTTACGCTATTGAAATAACTTGCTAACAAACTAACAAATTTAAAGACACTACTCGTATTTGGGCATGATCACATAGTCCCAGGGGGAGTTTGGCCATAGAAACTCAAAGAATCTTGGCTGCAATATTATTATTATTCGCTGAGATGCTGAGAATACAGATAGAATAACAATTGAAATTAAAAATTATATCTATTTAATACATATATGTATTTCACTTTCCATTCATAAGGTACGATTCTAATGTGGACAAAGAAATGACACTGTTGAAATTCGTGACATTAAATGGCAAAGATCTTGGAAGTGTCAATTGGTTTGCTGTACATGGAACATCAATGAATAAGACGAACCAACTAATTTCTGGTGATAATAAAGGCTACGCTTCCATGCTTTTTGAGTACAAAATGAATCCGATGGAGCCACCTGGAAAAGGAAAGTTCGTGGCTGCTTTCGCATCGTCTAATTTAGGCGATGTGTCCCCAAATACCAGAGGACCAAAGTGTATTGACACAGGAGAGCCTTGTGATTATAAGACGAGTACTTGTAACGGCTTTAGTGAAATATGCAAAGCTTTTGGACCAGGAAAAGACGGGAATATGTTGCAAAGCACAGAAATAATTGGCAGAAAGCAATTTGAGGTAGCACTGAAATTGTATCGGACTGCGACTGAAAAGCTAAGCGGACCTGTTCAGTTCAAACATCAATTCGTCAATATGAGCAACATAGAGGCAAGAAATTATATTTGTAAATAGGCGATTATTAGAATTATTTATTTAAAAACAGTTAAAAAATAAGATAACAAACCTATTTTCCGTTTCCATTATGTCAGATAAAATCAATAAATGCAACAACTGGTGAGCATGAAACCAGAAAAACTTGTATAGCCGCTTTGGGCTACAGCTTTGCCGGGGGTACAACGGATGGACCAGCAGACAAACTCTTATATCAGTTTTATCAAGGAGAAACTTCCGGAAATCTATTCTGGGATGCTGTCCGCGACTTCATTCATAAACCGTCCCCGGAGCAGAAAGAATGCCACAGGTCTCTACAGATAAATTATAAGACAATTAATTTTTTAAAATATCAATAATTGCCATGCAATAATAATTAGTTTAGGTATGTATAATCACGATCGAGTATCAGCTGGATCTGCCATGAAAATATCAAATGTTTTCCTTTTATTGTTTCCTGACCGGCTGATTAACACTTTTTGTTTTTATTATCAAAAGACCATTTTCAATGTGCCTACCTATTCACTTAGACGCCTTAAAATATTTAAAGTTTCTTTTCGAAATCAGTTTCTATGTAGATTAAATTTACTTTTGTCTATTTAATCTGTAGACCTAAGTCGATTTTGCTTGATCTTGGAAACAACCACTTTCCATACGAATGGGGAGCAACTATTGTCGAAACTCAAGTTTTTCGAATAGGAAACTTATTCATTAACGGATTTCCTGGAGAACTAACAACAATGGCAGGTCGTCGTGTCCGCAACAAGATCGGTTCTCTAGCTGCGGATAGCTGTGTAAAAAATCCCCATGTGGTAATTGCTGGACTCTGTAATGTGTACACTCATTATGTCACAACTTTTGAGGAATATCAATTGCAACGTTACGAAGGAGGAGCCACGATTTACGGGCCAAATACATTGGATGCTTACTTGCAACAATATTCGATGCTGGTCAACACCATGCTGAAGGTACTTATATTATTTGCAATTGATTAAAAATAAAAATCTAATGGTTTCACAGGATTTAAGCGTTTCCTCATATTTTTCGTAGGGGATGAAAATTAAACGCGGGATACCTCCTCCAAATTTAAAGAATAAGCAGTTTTCCTTGGTTGCACCCGTTTATCTGGATACCAAACCATTGCTTTCAAGTTTTGGTGATGTAGTTGAAGAGCCAAAAAATCTAATAGTTTTAGGAGAAACTGTTACTACCAGATTTATCGGTGGAAATCCAAGAAATGACGTTATGCGTGATGGTTCTTTCCTTCTTATTGAGAAGATGCGGGAGAACTGTTCCAATAAATGGGACGTTGTGGCTACAGATGCTGATTGGAGCACAATGTAAATTAATTCAATTGTATTTACCGTAAATAAAATCTATGCAATAACTTTTATATGAATATTAAATAGTTCAATGTCGTTTTTGCAATATTGCTATTTTTAATCTGTTTTTCTGACTTTGTATTCTCTAGGTTCCATTGGAAAAGACTCTTTCCATATAGTACACAGAGCAACATCACAATAACGTGGAACACACAAAAAACCCTTTATAACCCGGAGGTGGTTCCAGGATTCTATAGAATTCGACACTTTGGACACTACAAGCCACCGCTTCAATCTCCTCGTCCCTACAATGGAACCACAAAGATTTTTCAGGTATTCAATAATTACTTACGTTCTTGGCATATCAATGGAAAACGGCAGAATTTTACTAATTTTGTTTTTGGGGTGTTGTCTCGAATCGAAATTCGCCCTAAAATATTTATTTAAATTCCCTAACCCCAATTATATTAATTTGTTTTAGATAATCAAAACTTCGAAATCCACTGTAAAATCTCATCCCTTGTGGTCTAAAAATCCTTTGCCAAAACAGAAAAATATCAACACCAGAAATTTTTGGAGAGCAATTGATCATGAAAAGACGCAACACGGACTACTAACGGGGAATCTTACGCCGTGTGATGCAACTCGGAAGTCGTAAATTTTAAATATGAAATATAAATATGATACCTAAAGCCTAAAATACGTTGTTCATTATATTAAGATGGAATTTCACATTGCTTATTGCTTGCATCCTAATCCTACATTACTTGTTGTTGCCTTATTGCAAATTATGTAATAAGTAGATACCATTTCAAACACTTCATTGACACATAATATGCAATAAGTATTAGAAAATGATATCATGTAAATATGTAAATTGTGATCCATGCATGTCATTATGTGCTGCCATGCCGTTGGGTAAGAGGAAGTTGATTTTGGAATTATGTGCAGTTCAACGATGTACATCTTAAGCAGTCGATTTATATAAAAATACTACAAGAAAATGTAAATTAATTTGTTGCGTCAAGCATAGTACAGTCAAAAGGAAATTAAGGCATCAAAAAAATACTTACTACTAATAATACTACTAATAACTAATAATTCACAACTAGGAATATGTCTTTCTACAAATTCAAAGAATCATTGATAATATAGTTAATTGCCTA
This sequence comes from Tomocerus nigrus, assembly GCA_019776505.1. NCBI lineage: Eukaryota > Metazoa > Arthropoda > Collembola > Entomobryomorpha > Tomoceridae > Tomocerus > Tomocerus nigrus. The sequence continues at coordinate 9,199 of JABASI010004912.1, read as the reverse complement.
AATGTATTCCACTAATCTATATATGCCACAAGGGACGGATGGGCGATTTCAGATAGCTTTCTTTAAAATTACGGAACTAAATAGGGAAAAGAAAATAATTAGTATAGTTAATGCAGAAGGAAAGGAAACCAATAAAATATAAAACACTAAAAATTCCAAATCATTTTCAAAGAATCTTTGTTATCGCAGCTGCCACTCACCCAACTGCAAACTGTAACTTTGTTTAAAAATCTCTCTCCAACTGTATCCCATGGCATTATTTTTATTGAAATCCATTGAGGAGTTTCCGAGAAAATTTAGTGCCTGCGAAAATAAAAGTATGATATTTCAAAACCTCGTCATAACGTCAAGTACCCATTAAAAAAACATGTTCCGAAAATCCTTTACTTTGACAGAGCTTTCGACTCTGAAACAACGTTTCCGCCTCCTAGCCCATTAAAAGCTTTTTTTTTGCCTTGATAATATCATTGATATAGCTTCTCACGACATTTATACCTACTCAAAAGTTGTTAACACTTGCTATGATAATTTGGTGAAAACAATAATCAATATTATCAATCGTAGCTCTATGCTGTTTTGATGGCATTTTTAACCGTGACATGACATGTATTCCAGATAAACCAAATGTATCGTCGTCTATCACAATGAATATTAAGTGAATATATTATCATAATATTATGCATGACAGTCAATACGCGCAGACCTTGATTAATAGCTAACATTACTATGTTTATTCCATAAGTTTATAGTTTATGCTATATGGTGGATATATGGATTTTATCTTTTGTGGGAAATGTGCCGTATACTTATACTTAATTTTGTTGACCTTATTAGTTACAGTATAAGTTTATCAATACAGGGTAGGGATACTAGAAAACATGTAGAGCAATAACGATAATAATGGCTTTTTACGTATCCTTGAAGCAAGATATTCTATTTTTGATGAGAAACTGTGAATAACTTAAATAATTCCAAAACAATAAACAAACATGAACATTTTCAATGTGAGGACAGCTTGGCGTTTGAGAACGCTGTCATACGCATATATACTTTTGGTTTTTCTAATTCTATTTATCTTAAATTCTATTTATTTTCTATTTATTTTATATTGAAGACCTAAGAACCTCACAATTGTTCGTTTTTAACATTAAATTCTCATATTTGTCTTGAATCATAATTCATTATTTGGTGTAGAAATCTTCTTGGATAATCCTACATCCATTAATTTTAAGTGAACCTATAAAAATAAGACATAATAATATTGAATCTTATTATACTGTATCTTTGCATGACATTCAATTGAAGAGCAAAACTAACATCCTCATCATCGTCAATAAATAACGAAAACGAAGTTCATTAAACCGTAGTTCAATTCAGAAAGGAAGGAGTCCTAATAGTCATAAAGTCCTAGGACAACTAATAGCTACGAATGGTATATTATTATAATCTTATAAATATTGGATCGCTAGATGACATTTTGTAATATTAGGTATGCAGTGTCACTTTAACAAATGTTTTGCCTTTTTCATGTTATCTTGATTGGATTTCGACATAGATAATACACCTCAAGATAAGTGACATTACTCCTTGTGACCAATTGGATACGTATCAACGTATCAGAAATTACCATTAAGAATGAGAGTAAATACAGTCAGGAGCGTTATTTGGACACTTCTGCAATTAGCCTACCTAAATAAAGCTGTGCACTGTGAGAAGAATTCAGAATATTTGGTGGGTACTGGAATAAGTGACATCACAGGGCCGGCAGCGGAAATAGTAATGGTGGGACGATTATTGCATACATTTAATTAGATATGCATCAGATTTACAAACTTCCTTTATTCCTAATAACAACTCTGTGGTACACCTTATATACGCGAACTGCAGTAATATCAAGGGACGAAAAGGGGCAATTTTACATAGGTACTTCAATTAATTCCTAATTTTTTATTATAATATTTTCTAGGTAGGCTATGCGAACTCCAAACAAACGGGGGCAGGCATCCACACAAGGCTTTTTGCACGAACCTTTATTGTTGGTTCCATTATCAATGAAAACAATCGGATTGTTTTCGTATCTGCTGACATGGCAATGGGTAGCCAAGCCGTGAAAACGCGGGTATCAATTATCTATACATGATTTGCAATAGTAATAATAATAAAAATTCTTATTCATTTATTCCACTATCAGAATTTTTGGCAAATTAACATTCGTAGGTTACATGAAATAGATTTATTACTTAATTTGGCGCCCGCCCGGGCACAGCCGTTGTTATTAAATGAAATAAAAAAATAATCGTAGTCAAATATTTTTAGGTGATTGCCGAGCTTTGTACAAGAGGTTATGGGGATCTGTACACTGTACAAAATGTTTTAATTAGCGGGACACATACACACAGCGGTCCTGGAGGCTTTTTCAACTATCTTTTGCTAAATATTTCCACTTGGGGTTTCATTCAACAATGCTTCGATGCCATTGTAGCTGGTATAGTACTAAGTATTCTTAGAGCGCACGACAATCTCCAACCCGCCAATATTTTCATTAACAAGGGGATTGTGCAAGGGGCCAACATTAACAGAAGTCCAGCTTCTTACGACAACAACCCAGAAAGTGAAAAACGATTGTAAGTAGCCATTTTATAATTCAGAAAAAGCCGTAGAGATAATATTTGTATACGGAAGGAATTTATTTTATAAGAATACATATTAGGAAAAATAATTCCCATCTTTCAACTGCAGTAGAATCTTTAATTTCGCCCTTTATTGACACTTTAACATTTTGGAAACTTTTTCGCGTATGTCGCGTTGTACTTAGCTAACACATATAGTTGTAATGAAGTGTCATTTATTTAATAATTATTTTATGTTTAATTTAAAGGTACGATTCTAATGTGGACAAAGAAATGACATTGTTGAAATTCGTGACATTAAATGGTGAAGATCTTGGAAGTGTCAATTGGTTTGCTGTACATGGAACATCAATGAATAAGACGAACCAACTAATTTCTGGCGATAATAAAGGCTACGCTTCTATGCTTTTCGAGTACAACATGAATCCGACGGAGCGACCTGGAAAAGGAAAGTTCGTGGCTGCTTTTGCATCGTCTAATTTAGGCGATGTGTCCCCAAATACCAGAGGGCCCAAGTGTATCGACACAGGAGAGCCTTGTGATTATAAGACGAGTACTTGTAACGGCTCTAATGAAATGTGCATTGCTTTTGGACCAGGAAAAGACGGAAATATGTTGCAAAGTACAGAAATAATTGGCAGAAAGCAATTTGAGGTAGCATTAAAATTGTATCAGACTGCGACTGAAAAGCTAAGCGGACCTGTTCAGTTCAAACATCAATTCGTCAATATGAGCAACATAGAGGCAAGAATAGAGACATGGCATAGTAAAGCAGAAAAATATTCATTAAAACAATGCCTTATTTGTTACACTGTTTAGCATATCTGGCAGTTATCTATTTATAAATAGACGATTATTTAAATTATTTACTTAAAAAGTAAGATAACATTTTATTTTCCGTTTCCATTTATTCAGATACCATCAATAAATGCAACAACCGGTGAGCATGAAACCAGAAAAACTTGTGTAGCCGCTTTGGGCTACAGCTTTGCTGGGGGTACAACGGATGGACCAGGAGACAAACACTTTTATCAAGGGGAAACTTCCGGAAATCTATTCTGGGATGCTGTCCGCGACTTCATCCGTAAACCGTCCCCGGAGCAGAAAGAATGTCAAAGGTATCTATACAGAAATTATAATACAATTAATTTTTTAAAGTATCAATAATTTCCGATTTTGTAATAAAATTTAGTTTGTGATCGTGAGTAGGTATATATGTAAATACACTTAAATCTTATCTGCCATGAAAATTATGTCAAATATTATGTCCCTTTTATTTATTTTTTGATTAAGAATTTTTAATTTTTATCATCTTCAAGAAAAGAGCTGCTTATTTACTCCAAATATTTAATTTCTTTAAATCAGTTTCTAGTTTCTAGTATATTTAATTTGATTTTACTGTGATTATTTAATTTCTAGGCCCAAGTCGATTTTAATAAATCTTGGAAACAACCACTTCCCATACGAATGGGGAGCAAGTATTGTGGAAACTCAAGTTTTTCGAATAGGAAACTTATTTATTAATGGATTTCCGGGAGAATTAACGACAATGGCAGGTCGTCGTGTTCGCAACAAGATCGGTGCTGTAGCCAAAGAAAATGGAGTGGAAAATTCCCATGTGGTAATTGCTGGACTCTGTAATGTGTACACTCATTATGTCACAACCTTTGAGGAATATCAAGTACAACGTTACGAAGGAGGATCTACTCTTTACGGGCCGAATACATTAGATGCTTACTTGCAACAATATTCAATGCTAGTCAATACCATGTTGACGGTAGTAATATTATTTGAAATAGAGTATAAATTAAAATCTGATTGGCTGTTCAGGATTTAAATGTTTCCCTTAATTTTTTTAGGGGGAAATAATTGAAAATGGTCTACCTCCACCAAATTTAGAGAATAAGCAGTTTTCATTGACTACACCAGTTTATATGGATTCCAAGCCAATCTTTTCTAGTTTTGGGGATGTAGCTGAACAACCAAATAATCTAGTAATTTTAGGAGAAACTGTAACTACTAGATTTATCGGTGGAAATCCAAGAAATAACATTATGCAAGAGAAATCCTTCCTTCTTATTGAGAAAATGCGTGAAGACAGTTCAGATGAATGGGACGTTGTTGCTACAGATGCTGATTGGAGTACAATGTAAATTCGATTGTCCAGACAGAGCTGTCGAATAGCTTTTTCTGTGAACAGTCCAATTTAAAATAAAATCTCGATTTTAATATTTATGTTTATAATCTCTTTCCGTATATTTGTATTGTTTAGGCTTCATTGGAAGAGACTCTATCCGTATAGTTCACAGAACAACATTACAATAACGTGGAACACACAAAAAACGCTTTATAACCCGGAGGTGATTCCAGGATTCTACAGAATTCGACACTTTGGATACTACAAGCCACCGCTTCAGTCTCCTCGTCCGTACAATGGAACTACAAAGATTTTTCAGGTATTTATATCAATTAATAAGTTGACACTAAGTCAGACACTGAGGATAAGATCTCTCTCGGATGCTGCTATTAAAACGTGACGACTATTAATAATATTTGTGTATTTCCTTCCTTTATGGAGTTAAAGTAAGATACGTCGCGTAGATTTCCAATTTTAAACCACCTCGAGTTAATGCATTTTATTTTGAATTTTAAAAGAAGTGAGCCTCATTGAACGTAAGAGACAAACTTTCAAAATAAATTGCCTTCCAAATACATCGACTTTATATTGATTTCGGTTGAACTGACCACTGACCACGAAGCACTATACTCTCTAAAGGGGCATTGATAGACTAGGGATTATAATACCTGATGAATTTTTTAATACAAAGCTTTCCCCATCGCGTAAATTCCTGAATAAACGTGTATGCGTAAAGAATTGGGGGCTATTTCCATGATAATCGGATTCCGTACAGAAGCATTTTGTATTTTACTAATAATCCTCGTCATACTTATCTGTTAACTTTACAAAATTTTATGTAAACTTCATTTAAATTTTCTAAACCCAATTTTATTAATTTTGGTTTAGATAATCAACACTTCGGATTACTTTGTAAAGTCTAATCTGTTGTGGTCTGAAAGTCCTTTGCCAAAAGAGAAGAATATCAGCACCAGTAATTTTTGGAAAGCAATTGATCGAGAAAATACGCAAAAAGAACTACTAACGGGAAATCGTAGGCTGTATGATGTGATGTGACTCACAAGTCTTAAAATTTTAAATGTGGAATAAAGATGACGTCTTGGTCCATTATATCAAGATGGAATTTTGTATTGCATTTCTAATCCTACATTTTTTACTGTTACCGCCGTTGCCTTGTAAACTATGTATTATGTAGGTAGCATCTTGAACACTTTTTTGACATAATATATCTAAATGCCTAGCAAAAAAAAGGATATTATTATGATCATCATGTACGTAACATGTAAGTTGTGATTGATGCATTATATTGTGGGGTTTAAAAACGTAAATCTTAACCCTAATGAGACGATAATTGATCATTATGCGGGTTCTGTGCACTTACAATTAAGAAATAAAATCCTTTTTCTTATTTTTCTAAGCCTGGATATCAACATTAATGTACGTAGTGCGTCGTCCTGTACATAACAGCACGATAATGCTAAATATAAATACATACCTACCTTTCACTACCTATATAATATAATCCATGAGCAAAAAGAATAAAAAATATTCACAAAAGGCACTCTACATTTCGGGGCTCAATGATTTTGATTCTCAAGTTTTATGAAATACTGTCATAAGTGGATAATGCCCATGCCCATAAGTGTCTTCTGATGAGAGGAAAATTATTTATATTATGGCGTACCTTGAATAAATTTCTGTTTCCCGTAGATAAGCAAACGTTATTACGTAAATCGTCGTAAGTATTTGAAAGGGGAGTGCTTTATTTTAGGTTGATGGAAATAAAATGATTACTACATGCCATGCATGGCACTTGAACAACAAAATATTCGAAAATTAATAAGCAAATGCAGAATATCGGTGCACTTTTATTTTGAGTTCGCACACCTGTCACTCGTTTCATTGCGTTACAAACTATCATACTTAATTAGGTAAAACTGATTTGAATTACTTCTTGAATGCATTTAATAACTTTAAGCGCACTTTTAAATTTTTGTCCTTAAAATGAAATACTTTGGAATCAGTGGTTTATTTGTTGCAACTAATTATCAACGTTTGGTCACAGTTTTTTTCTTCTTAATAGTCAAGCCAGATAATTATGTAACTCCCATGGAAAATAATTATTGTGTGGAGGTTGCTGGATTAGATAGGATAATTAAATCATTGTCCCAAAAAGCTAGTGTCTCTGTTTTCTACGACACTAGAATTCCACTTATTTTCCATTTTGGCGTTGACCTAGGTCCCTTATATCTTTTGCACACGGACATAGCATTTCGTCCAAATAAAGAGCCAGTAATCCACTTGAAAGATCGAAAGTGGATCCTCCCTTACGCTAAAGTTACAGTTCTATTAAAAACTGCATTCATCAACGAAATCCACAAATACATTTTCACCAGCTGCACTAGCTATTATACTTTTAGTGAGCAATTAGAATTTTGCAGCGAAAATTATGGCTATGACTTCGTTATAGCTTCTCCAAACACCATTTTTAAATACACTTCTCGGAATTCATATTCCAAAACTATCGTACTCTTACCTTATTTCTTGGAACAGAAAACCCGAAACGAATTACATCTGTCAAGAGTCCGGCTGATATGTGGTTCGTGTCTAACACATTGTACAGATGTCTTTGCAGATGACTCCAACTTCACTCCTGTGTTGATAGAGATGAGATTGTTTGACTCGAATATTGAAGTAACAATTTTTTACTTGATCAACTTCATTATTATGCACCGCACAACGTTGCCGATCGTCTCATACTGCATTCATTTAGATGGTACACAAAGGATATACTCTGTGGAAAATTATTCCAGGTAAGCTAACGTGGATGAATAAAAGTGTTAATAACCCCGTACCCCCTAACATGTTGATTACGCACTGGATAGGTATTTCCCAAATTGAAAACCTCAAAATTGTTGAAAGTCATTAATCTGAATTGATCCTTAATTAGCATTGATAAAACGCCTTAAAATTCTTTGATTAGGTATCATTATGCAATGTCTTTATTCATTCAGTGTGTGTCCTATTCTTTACAGCAATATACCTACCTTATTGGCTGTAATATTTATTTTTTAGGTATAAATCCCCACGTGAGGGAAAACCAATAATATCACCATTTTTGTCATTGAAGAATCAAACTACTAACTTTGAAAAGGCTATTTCTACTGTATATTTACAAGACCTCGGTGAAGCGTTTGTAAAGTCTCATATTTTTAAACTGCCAAGAGCTTTAGAACTTGAGTTCCCGTTTACAACACTGATTGTAGTAACTGGCGAAAGAGAATGGAATTTCGTCACCTGTACCGGTGTGCAGGACGCTCTAAGATGGGAATTATATATCAGTCCTTACGAAAAAATCTGCTGGGTTCTGATGTGTCTGTCCATTATTGTCATTTCTTTAACTGTGCATTGTCAAACTCAATTGACAAAAATGACAAACCGAGAAAACATTACAAATTTTATGCATCTCGTATATAAACACACTGCTGTTTTATTGGAGCAAGGAATATTAAATGCAAGAGAGAAAATGAAATGGAAATTAATTCTGACGTTTGGTACATGGATAGCGGCTGGGATGATCTTGACTAATGCTTACAAATCAATACTTGTCAGTCAAATGGTTTTACCCAAAAAAACTACAACTAATTACTCTTTCTTTAGAGATCTGGAGAAATTTGTTTTAATTAGCCCTTATGAGGGATTTGAATTTGAATTAAGAGACACAAAGGTTATGAAAGAGATAAGACATTTAAATATTTCTAATACGTCTGAATCGGTACTCAATACTCTCTGTACGGATGAAAATCTTCCAGATACTTTAGAAAAAATGTTCAGGGTCAATAACAGCTCCAAGTATCAATCGTGTAAAAACATAAATCATGATATTAATAAAATTGTAAAACTGCAAGAACTTCTTCACGATTTCATAGTTCCTGTGAAGTGGTTTGACTTAGGATTCCTTTCCAGTAGACAAATAATCAACAAGAATAACATTCGCAAAATGCTGGAAAATAAAACTAATAATCTAACTGGTCACCTCCAGATGTTAGCACAGCTCCCTTCAGATTTTATGGTTTCTGTTTCCCAAACTCCCACCTCAGAAATTACCAACTCATTGATTTACAAAGATTATTATGAGCTTTTGAAAACATGCAGTATTAAAATGGCTTTTGTGCAAACGAAAACATGGATGAGGATATACGACAAATTTTTATTTCGCGATGTGAAATTTGTTCGCGGTCATGAAAATTTTTTGAGAAGGCAAACGGGGTTTCATATCCAACCCTTCTTCAGCCAACATTTCCTGTGTTTCAGAATTCAAAACTTAATGAGCTCTGGAATTTATGGGTTGTTTAAAAGGTGGGACGAATATTTCAAGAAACTGGAAGTTGAAGTAGATATGAAGTCAGAAAATATTTCTTTAAAATTCATG
>JABASI010004911.1:0-13192 GCA_019776505.1 Tomocerus nigrus | reverse complement strand
CAACTACATAAATGCTTTCAATTTTCTGATCTGATTTTTAAATCTTAAAATCTCAGTTATTAGCAACCTTTGAATGCAATGCAAAATCAAATATGAATTATTAATTTATCGTTGCATGCCTGAGATTTGAGTAGTGAGTCAATCAGACTTCTGCTATCGAGAACCATACAGACTTATGGCATTAACATACGTAGGTATATACTATAGCTTCATTGCACAGGCATAAGTAAATGATATGAAATAGAAATGACATCATGAAATACATTGTATCGCATATCCGTCGTGATATATAAAACGATAAAAAAGCCTGACATTAAATGTTAAGTGCTAAGTGAGCACCCAGTTTAGTTTTTCCAGTCATGTATGTAGTATGTAGAGTATCTACTCTGTCATTGTAGCGTAGTAAGCGTAGTCATATACGGATTTAGAGTCGATTATTGGTAGTTAATGTTGATAATAATAATAATATAGTGAGAACTTTACTACAGGCATAGTATACTTAACATTTGATGAGCATGTGGCAAAAAGTCATAACATTGTGACGCTGACACGACCTATTTGCAGACATGATTATATAATATATAAAATTGCATTAATACAGTATGATAAGATCATATAATGCTAATTATGAATGCTTAGTCAAAACAAAATGAACATATTTTACAAACAATTCAAAAAATTACATTGTATAAGCACTAATGTGTACTATTATGTGTACCTACCATGTTTTAATACCATTGCTTGCTCTAGTAAAGGTATTTATGGGTAGAATTTAGAGAGTTCAACCTGATATGGATTTGATTTACGGAACACTTGTTGAAATGATACACGGAAGATTTGACGCATTTGTTATCATCAGATTAGCATGCTTCTTGTACTCGTATTAAGCTGTATGAGGTTGTGAATATATAGTTGTACTTATGGATGAATTTGTTTTTGACTCATTCGTTTGACAAAACCCGTTTGCATAGTGTTGGACTGGACTGGAGTAATGACATTTGGTGCAAAATTAAGCGCAATTTGTATTTTGTGATGTTGTATTTTTGACAGTGTACGCTATACGTAATCCCAGAAAAGTCAATATTTACTCTATGCATACTTTTATATAAACATTATTTTAACCAGAAAGTGACTTTACTTAGCATGTAAGTATAAGATAAAACTACTTCCGTAAGTTATTATGGAACTTCCCGTCTGATAGGACTGGAGTTTAGAAATCTAATACATTACATAATAGTTCTTCGTTAGTACTACAACAATTATTATTGCTGCAATTACATTACAATCACAACCTTTTTTACAGAAAGTAATTGTTTGCAAATGTAATGGTTTAGGGTTAAGATTATTCCGTAGATTTGCTTAGCTTTTTAGAATTTGTAAATTGATATTTTTCTGCAGATTTTTCGCCCATTTCACCGCGTCATTTCATCATGTCATCAAACTTCAAATGTGGAATTTGCTTGGTTTTCCCCTCTCTTACAGGTGAGTTGAAACTTGAAACCCTAATGTTAAAACTTTCTTTTGGAATTTGGAAAAGGTCTTTTACAGATTATGTTTGACACAAGTTAAAATGACAGATCAATAATAAAATAGAAGCATGATACACAATATTTCTACTTAGACTAGGCCTATTTAAGTTCAAATAAACTCACAACATATTTAATTGGTGTTTGAAGCGCATCCATTTATATTTGGGACTGGAATGTATGAGGAAAACTAACGATGCAAACTCTTTGGGGGATCTAGATACAATATTTATTTCTAGAAAAAATTATACGTATTAAGAGAAATGAGTTTTCTCTTACCTAGTAGCAATACCATATACAACTTTCACTAAAGAGAAAAGTCTTTTAAATATATTGATTTCATTGGCTTTGGAAGCCCTTTTTAAGAAAGATGATTGATTGAAATGTCCAAATCTCATTATTTCAGAGGGAGATTATTTTGTCAATACCCAGTGTGGTCATATTTACCATTTTGAATGCATACGAGAGTGGATTACAACCGAAAAACGACCAAGGTTTTTCAAAATTTAAATTGCAATTTTTAAAATTAAAAAAATAAATCTAAAAAAACACAAACAGAGCTTGTAGTCTACGCTAATGCTTTTCTTATAGTTGCCCTATATGCAGAGAGTCAGTTACTATTAAGGGACTGGTGAAACTTCATGGCATTTCCCCAAAGGACGGTGGATCATTACGGTAAGCATATTTTCATTATTATGCAATGCATGGTTGGTTTTTTAAATTTCCACAATATATTCTGAAATAATACACACAAATAAGTATTTACCAATAAAATTCCAACATTAGTAACATTACTCATTCGAAAATAACTTTGTTTTTGTTGGGCATATATAGAAAGTACGCTTTTAAATTCGTTATTGTTGGAGATAGTGGAACAGGAAAAACGTCTTTGTTGCAATCCTTTGCTGTAAGTTATCATGTAGTATTTATTCACAAAATAATAACTGAATCTTTTAAATCTACATAAAGAATTGCTTTCTTCGAGTAGAAAGGTGTATTTCCCGAAAATGAAACATCTACAGTTGGCTGTGATCTGGTAATAACAATAAATATTTCTATGCATATTTAAACCTAGCAGATATTCATTTTCATGAAAGAAAAACTGAGAAACTATATCTATATTTAATTCAGTGTTTCAAGACTCTTGACATTGCAGGGAAAGTTATAAAGTTGAGCATAGTAAGTTACTGTTATTCACATTACTAAAAACTAGGTCGTTAATTGTCTAATTGTAAATGAAAGATATGTATACACGCTTACTATGTTTGTTTGTGCACTTTGATGTATAGTGGGATTGTGGAGGACAAGACAGATTCATGGCTATCACACCAAACTACATGAGAAATGTTAATGGGGTGATTATAGCTTATGATGTAACAAAAGCAGAAACATTAGACAGTCTCAACAAATGGTTGGAATTAGTCTACAATTACTCTCCAACGGATATCGCTACTATCTTAGTCGGAAATAAAATCGACAGAGAGGATGACAGAGTAATAGCAACTAGTAAAGGAAAGGTAAATAATAAATATCAATAATATCAATCTCACGAAGTAAATAGTCATTGTGTGGCATAGTCAAATAGAACACATTTTTTCTAATAATATATATGCATTAGGGAATTAGATGTTTATTTAAAATTGTAAATATTATCTGCAGGAAATTGCTGATGAACTAGGATTTCTATTCATGGAAACCTCAGCAAAAGATCTCTTGAATGTTGAAGCAGCTTTCAGAATGCTCACTGGCTCAGTTTTAGAGCATTGTTGGAGGGATGGTCACATCGATTCCATTGAGCTCACGAATGAAAATGAGCTAGTAAGGCAATCAAAAAAGTGTTCATGTTAAAATCCCTGTTTGATTAATATATTAATTCTCACGTTCTAATAAATCAATCGTCTTTTTCAATTTTTAATGGAAGTGACTTATGATTAATAGAATAACCATTGGGAATCGATTGTACCTATAATTAGTGCTTTCCTGCAATCAATACAATTTCTAATTTGAAAAAAAGCACACCATAACTGTGATCTATAGCAGCCTTAATTAATATATTTACTAAACATTAATGATTACTTTACATCACTTAAATTACATTGCATTACTTTACATCATAATGCTATAATATTTACTAAATCCTCTATTATTTATAACTTGTGACTTAAGATTATTTCGTAGCACACTTTTCTGTACAAGCGGTCCCTTAGGCTAGCAAGCTATAAGCGCATCAAGTACTTATATGCTTATATCATAACAAGTAACATAATATAAAATATAAACTGATTGTTAAAAATAAAATTAAGGATTTGGTACATTATGCCCCAATAAATCCCATAATGTATCTAAATCTATTTTACATAACCTACTTAAAAATATTTGTCAAATGTAGAGTTTTCTATAAATACTCAGGAAAGTTTATTGATTTTATGAAGGTACCCATTTCTTTTTAAGCATGTAAAAACGTTTCATCATTCATTATATATACTGAGAATAATAGCTGCTCGTTTGGAAGAGATACCTTTGCCCTTCACTTTACCTACCTCACCTGTGCATACTTTTATTTATGTACATGTACGAATGTGCGTTGATGACTTTGCTTGTGTATGTGATGTGATTCTTCTTCTATTCTTTGACTTCGCAAGCAAAAGAGTTGGAAGTTGGTGTTTCTGCAAGATTGTAAATTGTAATGCATATTGCATATTGCAGCATTTCGTGAGCATCGAAACACACCTTTTATAACTACAGCTATAGATAGCGGAACTTGCTGTCAAATAAATGCGGTCTAATTCAAAAGTGACCTATAAAGCTGAAAGATGTGTCACCAAGTTTTGACATCTTGGGGTTAAATAAGTGGTAAGTTAATTGATTTTCATTAATTGCGAACTTTTACCGATATAACTTGAATAATAGGTTGTATTTTTGTCAATTTTACAGGAAATGGAAGGGAAAAGAATATATTTGGAAAAGAATGGCTGTTCTTTCGGGCGATGATGCTAAGTGGGTTCGATATGGCTCAGCTCCTCTGATTGTCACTCTTGTTTTACCAATTGTCATCGGGGTGATTCTTCTGCTAAAATGTATTTTAAACCATTGTTGTGTCCGGAAGACTACTACAAAGTACGTTATCATTTACAACCAGTAGCTCTCTTCTTACTCAAAAATTACTTTCATCCTTCTTCCAGTCTCAATCTAAATCTATCTTTCAAAAGTCCAGACATTCTATTCTGATGTCTGCTGATTATAACTTGGTGGTTGGCATTTCCTTTCTCTACTGGAATCAAGGAAACCATTATTAGTTACATGTTGAGTTGACTTACCTATTCGTGATATTTCAACAACCAACCAATTAACTTTATCAGTGACCACAAAGAAACATATTCGATATGATATTATGCTCACCTTCGCGTACATACTAAAATGTATGCGTTAACTCCGCAGAACACAAACAAAAATGTATCGTCTAGCCTTAAGGACGTTTTATATCGGTTCCTATTTTCCTATTCCTTTACAATAACTCCTAATTGACTTTATTTTGCAATCCTTTTGTTCATTTTGCGATTAGAGTAGTAATTTGTCAAATACTTCCCATTAGTGTTAGTTTGCATTTCGTATCAGTTTAGTTTACAGTTTCACTTTCAATGTAATGTGCGTATAGAGTCAGATTTCTTTATTAAATGTCCAGTAAAATACATTGCATGAGTTTTTCCAATGTATGTAAATTGCTAACAAATTGTCTAGTAGACGTGTGGTGCTGAACTGCTGATAATACGTTTGGAAAGTTAGCAAATATTTATATCTGTGTATAAAAATGTAATAATAATGTAAATAATTGTGTATTTATGCAGCTTAACAGTTTTTTCATGGATATTTACAAACAGGGCAAATAGTGGAAAAAATTACAAGCAATTTGTTATCGAATTAAGGCTATAAATTATTAACTGTACTAAAGTACTACTAACGTGCTCCCACAATTACTACACGTATACATTAAAAAGCAAGTCATTATTGGATGCCAAGCTGCCTTATGTGTAGTTTAGCTAAAATGTTTTTAAATACACATAAAATTTAAATATTGGCATTTCTAGCGTAATTCTATAGAGAGAAGTTTAGGAAAGAAAGGAATTGAGTCTGATAAAAAAAATTACAAAAGTGTTCTCAAAACAATTAAATTGCAAACAATAACATTACCAAAATTTTGAAAGTCTTGTAATGTGCCTCTAAATCACACAAAAAATATGTAAATATTTAGTAGCATCAACTTGATCAATTCTTATTTGAATAAGAGAGTTAAGAATTTCTTAAATAAAAATGTAATTAATAAATCAATGACGCCTACAATTCAACTATATAAAATTAGAACTGGTAACCTTTTTTTGGGGGACCAAACACGAAGTATACCATTGAGATGAGTATAGAGTAGGACAGTAGGACTACTACCACTTCACTTCTATATACAAACATTCTATCGTTTCTTTTTCGGAGATTGAACTCTCAAAGGTATATCTATGCAGGTAGCAAAAATAGTTTAGGGTATCTATCTGCTATCTCTATCTCTAATTTGTCATTTTATCCTCACCAACCAATTCTTGCTATTTATTTTTTAGTAATTTGTTTGACAGCTTTATTTTAAGTTTTTTTCCCCCCATTTTTCTGTTGTATTTATGTCTTGTCACGGCCTTTGCTATGGTATGGTGCAGAGAAGAGATGTATGGGGTAGAAGGCCGCATGACAATTTTGGCCAACGCTGAATCCTCATTTGTGACATCGACACTCCCACAACAGCAACCCCCAAATTCATCAACTGTTAACAATACCATTGCTGGTGCTACTGCAACTACTGCTACAACTACTCAAACTACTAATTTAAATCATCAAAATCACAACTTTAACAAACCCGAAACCAAAATAGTTTCTTTAAAAAATTCATCGGACTCTGCTGTTGATGTACCAGCATGTGTGCCTCTCCCTGCTACTGATGGAGTCCATCTACTTGCTTCTGACTCGTACGAGACAGTTGATCTCAACGATTCTTTAAAAAGGTTCTAATTTTTGTTGTTGAATCTCATGCAATCGATTTTTGTGTCTCATTCACACACTACATCTTATTACATCTTAGAAAAAGGGTCAAGTAACATAAAACTGATTTTTGTAAAGCAACTGCTGTATAATACAATGGTGCATATGTGCGTAGTGATGCTTTTTGTTTAGTTTTGTGTGCTTTGTGCATTAAAAACTGTATCCCCTCACCCTTGCCCCTTATATACGTTTCCTAGCTTTTTTAAGTTTAATTCACCGTATATTTTACATTCAATCACTGATTAATAAAGAAATCTCACCTAATGAGTCGTATAATAATCTATTTTAATGTCTTACCGCAGATTTTGCTATGAAAATTGAAAATCATTGTAAATTACACCAGTAAATGTATCCATTAGTACTATGTGATAAAATATGTACTGACGTTTGCAATTTGCATAGTAAATGTAGCCTATTTTCATTGTAATGTAATGTAACTCACAATTATTCCACCGCTGCTCACAGAACTATATATCCAAAATTCCAAATACACAAAAGACTTATTGCAGTGTACATGATGACCAATTATTATGTTTGTATATTGTATACGAAGCCACAATGTTGAAATTGGTCAAGTACACAAGTCTATTTAAGTTGTGGTAAAATAAAAATAAATGAGAAATTAATTGAAATGTAATGTATGTAATTTGCAGAACAACATTACATCGACAGTTACCAGATCTTCCTCAGATTCCTCAACCAATAAACAACCCTCCTCGTCGAAGTAGCTCTGTTTTAAGCCACGATGGAACGTCAGAACTCTATGCTACTGTTGGAGAAGTGCCAAATCCGACATCGAATGCACCAACGACTAGTAGTGCAGCATTAAATTATTATTCTGATATTAATCATCGACAAAGCTCCAAGAAATCAGTATTATCTTCCAGTTCACACGGCATGGGCGTCGGAGACGCCGTAGCATCAACGAATAAATCTTTAAAGTCCATTCCAAACGAACCGACACCATCTTCTGACTCGGAGACATATGCAACTAACCATCCATATGCTAAACTGAAGCGAAATACTGCAGAACATCCGTATGCACGCGTCAGAACAGCCAGCGCTGGAAATGACGAAGAAACTGATACAGATAATTATGATATCCCACAGCCCTATGCTCAAACTAGGGCTAGAGCCCAGAATGCTAACGCTGGACAGCAAAGTTCAAGTAATTTAAGTCAGCCCAGTGTCAGCTCAAGTGGTAGTGCCAACTTAAATTCAAATAGCGAACCTAGCAATGGTCCTGTTCCTCCCCGTAGAGTTGGGAGACAGTGGAGACGTAGCAGTCATCCACAAGCTCAGAATAACGTAAACTTTTTTAATGTTTTATTTCATAAGAGTAAATTGGTCGTTGAAAATTTTTCTGAATTTGTTTTTTCAATATTTTTCTTCAGCCGGACAATCAGCCACACTTTTCAGGCGATTCTCAGGATTCTCGAGGGTACACAAGTATTAGCGTCAGGGAACCTCTTTCTAATATTCGAAGTCAAGTCACAAATACAAGGTTGTATGATTCTCATTATGCAACAGTCTCCGACGATTCAGGTACTCTTTTCATTTATGAAACTGTTGCACATTGAACATAATATAACACAATATTGTAGTTCATTTTTTAATAATATTTTCCTCCTTGTATGTAACACAGAAGAGATGTATGCGGCTATCGAAGATGGAAACTATCAACGAATTGCTGGAGAAGATGGCGAAGGAAGGCATTTGTGGATTGGTATGTTTAGAAACAAAACAAAACTTACTTTACTTAAAAAAGTTAATTTTAAACCTTTTTTGCACAGGTTATAAATAATTTTGTTTATTATTTCTTGTAATTTAGGAGGGGTAAACGTCGCATCTCCGATTCCAGAAAGAAGAGAAGCGAACTCACCGCTACCACCTGTCCCACCTGTACCCCCTGTTCCTAATGTTCCACCTCCAGACGTTGTTCCCACCGCTAACGCTGCTGTTCCAGTAGCAGCAGCAGCAGTGCCGTCGCAGGCTCCGGTATATGCACAAGTAGTTAAAAAACCTAAGAAAGGCAAAGCTCCAGTTACGCCTACAATGTCCAACGCATCAACATCTAGTCAATTGAAAGAAAATACAACGAATGAGGGCGCGACAGCCGGAAGTAGTACTGCCAGCGCTTTACCAACTTCCTCTGCAGCGTCATCGTCTTCACATTCTCACCACCATCAAAGCAAAAATCGCCATACAATAATGGATGGTTCTAGTTATAAGGACACGAATTCTGACATGCGACGATGGTCTAAAGCTGATATAAGTTATTCAGAATTTGAAGTAGTTCGAGAAACACTTTTCACGAATGTGAACAATAACTCATCTCCTGAATCCTCTCAGAGATTGCCACATTTTGATAGTAAGACTAGTGCGAGGGAATCAATGAAAAGTAAAAACTCAGAGCCAACGGAAATTTTGGATGAAGATAATTACAATGTAATAGCTGATAGTTCTAGTAATAGTGGACCTTCTAGAACAAAACTACAGGGCAGTGGTAAATCAAAATCCAAGTCGAGACATCGTAAAGTGTCTGATTCGAGTAATTATCAAGAAATTGAACATTTAACAAATGCATACCAAGAGATAGAAAGGAAAAAGCCGAAGGAAACCTCATCAGATCATTACCAGGAGATAGGAATGAGAGTTCGACCTGCAGAAATCTACCAAGAAATAGACAAATCTCTCGAGTATGAAGAAGATGAAGAAGAAGATCAATTTTACGAAAAGGTTAAACCATCTGCCAAAGGACCCAGTAAGAAACCAGACACTCTAGCCTTACCGGGTAGTACGGAAAATACTTTAGATCGGAAACATGGTTATGAAAAATTAAAAAAGAAAGGACAACCTGCCTACTCAAATGTCGAAGAGAAATATGAAGGGAGTACCCCTGGAAGCGCAATGGCTGCTCCAATTTCCGATTTAGACGACGATGACGATGATGACGCAAAGCACGATGGAGATTCCCTATACGAAAAGGTCAAATATCCACCCTATGAGAGATTAAAGGAGTCTAGAGAAGATTTAGGTGAATTAGACAACGAAGCCGACGACGCAAATTTATACGAAGATATTGGCTACTCAAGAGTGAAGCCTAAACATAAACGAAAGCAATCGGATAGCCTTGAAAAGTGCCCCACGGAGGAGAAAAATACAAAATTAGGCAAAGATGCTGAAACTAATGAGGAGCCAAGTTCAGTAGCGGATTTAGACCAACTTTATGCAAGGGTGGACAAAGCTAAGAAGAAAAAGAACACAAATTTAGTTGAGCCGGCTAGTCCAGCTCCAGAAAATACCAGTTTTGTTTATAGCAGTGCCAAGAGTCAGGAAACGCTTGGAAATTCGGATAAAAATGCTGTAAATCAAAATATTGGGACTACAAGTGCTGGGAGTAGTATCCAGGTAGTTGCTGTTGAAGACAATATCACCACTGTCGACTACGGAACACAGACTGAGGAGACAAATCAGCACATCGACAACAGTATTGAATACATTTAAAAATTTTAGGAATTGTAAGTGGTGAGTTTATAATGTGCGTTGCTGGAAGTGGAATACTGTATTACAATGTAAATGATAAATTATATTTAACGTATAGAAATTAGGCAATTACACCTCTCAACAGGTGTACGAGTATAAGAACATTTTACATTAATTAATTATAATCGATAAGAACTAAGAACCTACACATAGTAAGTAGAGTAACATAAGCTTTCATTACAGTTATCATTATTAACATTATTACAGTTAGTTGATAGTTACTATTATTATTACATTCAAAGTTTTTTTACGCTATATTGGTAGTCTGCCTCATTTTTTTCCAAATAATTTATGATGGAACAGATTTTTAAAAGCCAAATAGCAACTGCATATATTCCGTTATTGTACAACTTCTCTGTTACCTTCCGTCATCATTTTCTTGGTGCAAAAATGATTGGAAACATTTAAAACTTGGTACAAACAGGCAAACAGATAAGTTTGATCTACATAATTAGAAATATTTATACATAATAAGTTGCAATCTTGCAATATGTTCAGTTTTACTGTATTAAATCCGTGAATTGCAACTATATTATAGCAACAGGTTGAAAACTACACATTCTGTATTCTGATGAACTCTTGATTATTATTATGGTCGCAAATACTATTTAGTAAAAGTCATTAATTATAATGTTGTGTGTCTAAGTGTTAACTGTTAAATATTGATTATGTAAAATCTACTAATATATAGGTGTTCAACTATCCATTTGTCATACTTTTAATATTTAACGAACCGTTTTTTAATAATAATAATTGTTGTTTGTACATGGAAATACATGAACTATGCTACACAGACCGATGATAATATTATATCTATTCGTTATTAATAAAAATGTAATGTAATATGATACATATCTATCGTATTCTATGTAATTCCTAACTCTATGGACTAAGCTAATGTTTATTATACTATCGAAGTCTACATTTGTTTGTAAATGTCATTCAAAATGCAATGTATGTAAACTTTTACGTTACAGATTGGTTGATTTATTTTTCTCTTTGAACTAGGACTATTATTTGTATTTTTGTTACACGATTTAGTTATTTTTTCGTCCATACCGTACTAAAACAATATTTTATATTTACATATTTACATCTGTACCTACAATAATTACATCTCAGCCTCATAAACAACAATTTGTATTGTCATTCTAATTGATACTTGCTGTAACTGCAACAGATTTAATGTCAATTACAAATTACAACAAACAGAGCATAAAAGGTAATTAATTATTGTTGCATGTGTCTGTGTGTAGCGTAATTTAATAATATTTTTGTGGGTGTGTCTGCAAACCGGAAATGAAATCGGAGTATACTAAGTAAATGGCAGGGTTATTGTAATGTAATTGCCTCACTCTGGACAACTATCAACACAGTATTATTGAGTATTATATTACAAAATATAATTCGTTGATGATTGTCCAGCCATAAACTCATTTCTACCTACCTATATAGAGAATATTTAAGTGTATAATAGTTAATTGCAATTAAATTCTGTACTAGTTTCTGTTTTCTATGAAGATCGTGTACCTAATAATAATAGACTACATTAATAGTACTTACATAATGTTAAAGATTTGTTTTTGTGTAGCTAGTTGATCTAGTACCTAGTCTACCTTTTCATTTAACTATGTAAGTATAATATAAATCTGTAGCTAAATTGTTTTATTACTATCAATTGCAAAATACATTAGGAAATAAACATCTCGACTTTGCATTAAACATTGAGGAACAGTTTTAATTTTCTTGAAATTGTACTAAGCTACATAATATTCTTCTTTGCGTAAAAATTTATTCAAAATATATTGGGATTTAGGTATGCATAAGAACACATGTTCATTATCATTGGCAAGAAATTAGTAGACTATACCTATAGACATTGTGAACGGATTGAGGTCAAAGTCTGTCGTTCAAATTTTTTGTGTCATGTACCAGTGGGTTCGAAAATGGGGTCACTGGGACAGTCGTCGAGCCACGTAATAATTACCTCTTTCAAGTAAAGTAATAGATTTAATTGATTAAGCGTAACGTAATCATTGTCATACTCCATTTTTACGAAAACCAATTTCAATGCATGCAGCTCAATTAAAGATTTTTTAATCGAAACGTATAAATCAATATTAGAAGGGCATTGTAAATTGTAATGGAAAATGACTTTTCAAAATAATATTATAAAAGATAATATTTCAATATAAAATGGATTTATTTAAGTATTTGAGATGATTTTATGACGTAGCACTGTTGGTATATAATATGGAAGGATATTATTAATAAGAGCTACGTAAAAGAGGCACACAAAAAACAATCAAAATCCATTTTTACCTTTTTCAGTCAAATTAATACATAATCTATCGAATGTTATTTTCGCTAACAATTTTGCAAGAAAGATGAAATTGTGTGTAATAATATTCATTTGGAATTTCCAACTCCAGCACAGGCCAATTGACTGAGATAGTTGGTGGAGAATTCATAACACGAATCAAAATTCATGATCAACTCCTTTATGCGTTGTAGATATCTTAAGTTGGCAGCGTGTTCGGCTGTAGTTTCTTTCGAGTACCTTCCGTTGAAGTACATTTTGTCTGCAAGGTAGTGGATCCAAAAAATGTTTGTTTTCGGACTAAATTGTTCCCAATTATTGCTAAAAAATTTAAAAAAGAAACAAATTAATTTCAACTTCGTTTAAAAACCACAACCCTTTCCAATAAATCCGTAATTATTTCATTGGCTTACTTGTTGTACTCTCGCATCATCCGGTAAATATCAAACTGAAGATCACCAGTACCTAAAATAGCCATTAACGTTAATCAAAGCAAGTAATTGTTTTTTACAGTGTATCTGTCCGGTAATGACTTAAGTCCGATATGGCTAGGCATTTCGACCAACTACATTTCGGTCCAGAATGGCACATTTATACATTAGACTTCTGTCTCCTTCTATTTTGTTGAGATTCTGCCTCAAATCAACTCAATTCTATGTTTTTCAACACAATTCTCCTTTGTTCAAAGCTACAAATACTCTTACTCCAATAACTCTTCATATTT
>JABASI010004910.1:0-13193 GCA_019776505.1 Tomocerus nigrus | reverse complement strand
GTAGTAGTAAGTTGTGCAATGTGTGCAAAATCTTCTACGCTTGTTTTGAACGCTTGAATTTACTGACTGTGTGTAAATAGTGCAGTGTTGCTGCCAAAAGAAAACGTCTAAACACAGTGAAAATCAGCTAAATTCCAAAAATGACCATCCTCTGGAAAATTACCTGAATTTGTGGACATATTTTCAATTTTTGGCTTTTGGACCATAGAGTTTTTGCAGGTGTGTATTTCATATTATTTCTTCATTCTTAGAATGTGGAATGCATTAATTAAACTAAACAAATTGGGCAAACAACAAGAAATATTAATTATTCCTCTTCCTCTGTCTGTCTGTAGTGTAGTAATATGAAATACAAAATAGATGTATTTGTGTCATATTAAAATTAAAACAGACACCAACAGTCATTATATAGATTAAAAGTTGAAAGTAGTAATTTTACAATGACAATAGGATGTACAAGTAGCCTGATTCGATACTTGCCCCGGAAAAATCACCTTTAAACCCTCATCAAGTCATAATATGGAAGCTCAAAAGAAAAAAACACGCAAAAAGGTAGTTACGGTAAATAAATTACCATTTATTAAATTATTATTTAAAGAAAAGTACTTCTGTTATGTTCAATGTTATTAGTTATTACTAGTACAGGAAATGTCTAAAAATTAACAACTATTAATATTTGCATTATTGTCCTTTTCCAGAGGACAGTAGAATTAGATGAAGCGGTTCCAGAACCTCCCGTGCTTGAAGAATTTGACAACTTACGGGTTATTGAATCATCAACAGATGTACTTGCTAATGCAGTCGATAATGAAGCACACGGAAACCGTTCATCTGCTGTTGAGATTGAAAATAAAAAAAGTATTGAAGACTGCGTTGTAAACAGTTGTATTCAGTCAGAGTCGGAAGTAAAAGACCCCCTTCACAATGTGACTACGGTTGATGCCACAGAAAATATATCATCCCCGTCAGTTGATGAAGCAATCGACACTTTAATTATTTCCAAAGAAGTTGTGTGTGATGTTTCCGAAATCAACACATCAAATGCGAATGCAGGAATAAGTACTGAAACGGAAATCAAAATATACCCTTCGCTTGCTGTAGAAAGTTTAGAAGAACTTGAAATTTTAAAAGAAACAGTAGATCCCTGTGAAGAAGCTTTGCCTACAGCTCCAGTCAAATGTGATTCAACGGACTTTTATGGTGTCCTACCTGTAGCTGCCGAGGAAATTAATTCCAATTTGAAATTGAAACACGTTGAAATTTGTGAAGTACCAAGAGTACTGTTACGCCCTCCACCATATACATCTTCCGAAATCAAATCTTTATATGACAGTTACTTATTGGATAGCAGGGAAGATAAAGTTAAGCAGTTTCTGGACACTGTCAAGTTTTGCTATGAAGGTTTCGAATTGTACGAATTACTTTGCAATTATTTAAGGAATTGCAATCAACTTACTTCTTGTGAGAAAACTCTTTCATCCTTACGTGATCAATGTGACAACTATGAGAAAGACGTATGGCGAGTAACAACTGAAAATATTTCTCAAAACGCTGTATGTGTCGACAAAAATAATGTAGTGGCTACTCACAAGTATCATATGTCGTATTTTGAAAATACCATTTTTAATCAACTTAATCGAAATTTGAAAGAAATTAAAGAGCTGATGAAAGACTCATTTTCCTTGTATACGTACTCGGTGCAGCTCAGTAAAGCTCAAATCAATAACTTTTTCTACAAATCTTTTCATCATATCAATCTGCAAAGCTTTGATGTACAGGGCTATTCTACTGGATATCCCACCCGTGACATTCAGTTATGTGCTCAGTTGCTAAAAACATGTATTTCAGTTTTATTCATTTTTGTCAGAAAATCGGTACCAAATCAAATGTTCATTAATGATGTCCGATGTTGGTTAATTAACTCTGTATCGCTATTACAACGAATGGCTACTTTAGATGACAATTTATTTATCGTGAACCATGTCATTCGTTGTCCTCCTGGAGCCGTTGCTAAATGGGCTTCTCCGTTTATACAAGTTCCACCAATACCAGTTCTTGGCTCTGCTTCAGCATGTGCTGCAACTTTTGCGCATCTCAATTTGGATTATGCATTAGTTGTATTATCGACAATTCTTAATCCTGTTCCCAAAAGAGATGAATTTTTGAAGCAGTACCAAATGGATATGATGACTGTGCCTGGTCATTCAGAGTCGAATCATCAATGGGTCCTTGTAGACAGTGATGGAGAAGATGATCCTGAAGATGCTTCGTTTTTTAAGGAAAGGGATCTCATAGGCATGCTTCAACAGGTAAAATACTTATTCTTCACATACCTAATCAACGAGTTATTGATCTGAATGAAAAATGAGGTTTCTGTTTCATTTATTACATCCACGTATTTTTTCAATAGGTCCCCTTTGATAGAATATTTCGTCGCGTGTTGTTCATTTACCAAAATGAGGATGACGATGAATATGACATCAGACTGACATCAGAGCACGGCCTGTTGAAATTACTTGCCTTTTCTTCTCAACTAGTAGATATTCTAGGAGATGGACTTGTCTCGTACTATACCGACAGGTTCGTCTACAACATGATGAGCATAATAATAACATATTATCTACTTCCGTAAATTAATTCATAGTTATATTTTATTTAAATGATTCTGTAGATACAGGCAGCTTGTCAAATTACTGGGAAGACTTATGCTCCATGCAGTCCAATATGTGACAGAACATGTTGAAAACTTTCTAACGAACATGCTGGCGATGGATACAAAGGCAAAAATTGCTATGGAGTATGACTCATTCTTTTTGAGAACTGTATCAATTTTAGTTCGAGGGAAAAATGTTGGGACTTTGCAATTTCTGGCTGCAATGCCTTTCCATTTTGTTTCCACTAACATGCTGTGGGAAATATATCATGTTCTGACAAAATGGGATGTCTTCGATGAAAACAGTGAAAGAAATGACAATATTTCAAGTGAGTTTGAAAATGAACTGATCTCAATGAGCGAATCCGATGGGTTTTACCTCTTAACTGCACTTTCCAATATGGCAATTGCCAGAGAAGGAAAAGAAGCCGATTTTGTTCGCATTGTTACTCTCCATCTTTTTCAGGTTTGTAAAATAAATGTACTAACACTTAACGTTTGAAAAAACTACCCATAACGTAATTAATTAAGAAAAAATACCTTGTACCGATCTCCCTTGCAATTATAATAAGAAGGGGTACTTTGGCTTGAAATAAATATTGATGCCGATGTTGATGCGACTATGCATATCGGCTAAGTCAGCTGAATACCTTAACTTATTATTATTGTATTACTGCAAGGAATGCTGCAATATAATATGCAAAATTGTGATTTTAAGTATTTCTATGTGTAAGATTTCTGAGGATGCGTTCATTTAAGTAAGAAAAATTTTCTTTTTTTTTATTACAGATAGGATTCTTGAGTCCTTTAACTAAGGATAGCTGTTCAAAAAATGCTCGTGATCTTCTCAGTAGCCTAACTCATAAATATTCTGGGTTAATATCTGTTTTGATGCATACAATAAAACCAAAAATGGATATCCTTGAAAAGGTGATATTTGCCGTACATTTCTATTTATGATTAAACTATTGATGACCATGAATTACAAGAATATAGTAAGAGTTTTATATCTGTACGTTGTTTGTCCAGATGTCATTATTCTTATTGAAAGAACTTGCTTTTGATTCTTGGAAACCCGATGAAATGGACCTTAATCTGCTATCTCATTGGCTACTCAATTTCTCGGTGACTACAGTAGAAAATCAAATGAGCCGTTTCATCATTCAGTCCATGAATTGGGATTTTGATGATAGCGGAGAGTTATTTCTTCCGTACGAGCTTCATCTTAAAGTAATTTTTTCTTAGTTTTTGTCGATTACATTTTTAATTGAATGATAAAACTCATTTTTATTGTATTTTCAGGTTGCCTTACTTGTTGTGGAATTACAGTCTAAATGGGAAAAGAATCAAAACATATTGACAGAGAGTGTTAAGCAAGTCACTAGAACAACTGATGGCTACTTGTTGTGGGGATGGGAAATCATAAGTCGCTTGCATTTGCACTTTTTCGATCGAAGTAACAAGTATACCTTGGGATTGAGTGATACATTAAGGGTAAATACCGACAATGATAATTTTTGTTATTCAATTAGGCGTACTCTTTTTATCTTTTCAACTTTTGTTACAAAACTTCTGCAGAGACTCCCTACGTTTGAGGGCAACGGAGAATTGGAGCCATTACGAAAGTCAGTTGAAGAAGGCAGCCCTCTCGGGTGTTTAGTCACATTACTTATCACCCCGTTAGGGCATTCTTTGCCTCTACTGTGTTCAAATGGCTTTGACCTCCTAGACACTTTGGTGCGATATTCTAAATATGAATCTGTGATCAATACGCTTTTTTATCTTACTCCGTTATTCGTTGGTGCTAGAGAATCGCTTTACAAACACGATAAGTAAGTTTCAATGGGTGAATGAACCTAAATAATTTATAAGCAAGAAATACGATAATGATTAATAAAACTTTCAATACAACATTGCAGATTTCGCAGTATAATGGTTGTGTTACTCGGAGCTGATTCGACCTATGTAAGAATGGCAAAAAATTTAATAGTAGCCGAATTTCCCGGTCGTTACACCAATATGCTAGGTGCTATGATTTCTGCTCAGCTTCATCAATGTGAAAGGTGACAAACAAAATGAGTATGTCATTTCATTAGGTAATAAATACTATGTTTACTAATTATGACATTTTTGTATGTTGCAGACTAAGAACCACTGAAAAGCGACTCGTACGGTTGTGGACTGAAGTTTTGACAAAAATTGATAATTGGAATAAAGACAATAATATTATCTATTTGTTGGATATTTTGGCAAAATATTCGTTTTCAAGAAGCGATTGTCGGTTCTTTATCAAAGAGCATTTCATATCCCTTTACAAGGTACACCATCAAAAACAATGGCAATTTTGTTGTGAATATCAAATGAAATTTCAATGAGACTGTTGTTCATAGGAAATTCCCAGCTCAAGCCAGTCTGGACTAGCATTTTTATTGAGTTGGTCCCCAACAACAACTACATTGTTGCCTTCGCCATCCTACCCACAGATGCCTTACTTTTTCTTTTTAATATTGTCCATTGAAATGGAGCTGGAAAATAATACTGGATTTTGGAAATCTGTGTGCACTGCTTTACGAAATCCAAAGTGTTCTGTCGACTCTGCAGTCAAAGTATGTTTTACTCAATGTGAAAGAATAAATTTTGATTGAAATTGAAACTGAATGCTAACATTATTATCGTGTTCCTATCGTTAGAAAGCCTGTAATTCGTCGAAGTTTTTAACTACAGCAAACTTGTTAACAATTTATCGTTGCGCCCAGTTAGCATTAGATTTGCCCGTCGGTCATGAACTCGGACTATTAATGTGGCAGAAATTTTTTCTACGTTATCTGCAAAGAGTTGAATCTGCGTAAGTTTAATTTTGTGCAAGGGTCAAAACTAAAATGAAAAAAATTGAGTCGAAAAACTTCGGTGGTTTGCAAAATTGAATGTTTTAATTACAGCCATCCCCATCGAAATGGAGTCGGTGAAAGATTCTTTGAAGGCATGATCAACACAGCATTCCTTAAGAAATTGAAGAAGCGTCTTCACGAACTAGTTGCCTTCCATACTGAAAATGTTACTACAATCGAAGCGTCTCTAACCGATTGGGAAGAAAATCAATCTGTAAATCCGCAGCTATTGTTGAACTTTCACAGAGCGTGTTTAAGGTCGGTGAAAACTACAAAAGGATATTACGACCGCTTATTATCGGTTGAATCCCTTAGTTGTCCCTGACCCTTGTTTTTATCTATCGTTCTTAGTCGAAATTGTTTGAAATCGTATATTATTTGATTTACCACCAGAATATCTACTGCATTTACTCTGTGGATCGAAGATGACCAAGTTCATAAAGAATCATTGTATCCTCCAGCACTTCCTCCTCAGTTCTTGCCGGATCGTTTAATCAGTTTAATTGATGGGGACATGGTATTTGACTCATATTTAAATCTTTCAGAGGTGTATACCTAATTGTTTGTCGTTCCTAAATGTTTTAAATTTCTAAATGATCAGGCCGATTGGACAGACTCGGTTGATTATGACGCGATACTGCAATCCGAAAAGGATGCAGCTGTTTCTCATATTTCTTTTATACTGCGCAACTGCTGGCTTGAAGCTCCGAAAATGGTCAGAGTTTCCTACTGGAATAGTAGTTTCAACAGAAAGGAGGAATTGCTTAAACGACTGAAATCGTATGATGAACCACTAAAACCTCCACCTGTGCCTATATTCAACCAAGTTTTACCAGTTGCTACTTCCGATATGTTTATTAATGTAAAAACAATGACGGAAACTGTGAACGCTTACTTGGATATTTTAAAAGAATTTGCAGAGTACGTTTCAATTGCTTTTGTTCTCAAAATTTTTATATTTCTTAGTATTTGTAATTATATTTTTATTATGATACCCAATGCCTTTCTGACTACGAATGTTATAATTCTTAAATTTTAGATCCTTTTCCTTGCGAATATCTCAACACACAGCATTGGACTGTTTCTATTGTGAAATTCTTCCTGATTTATATGCTAATGTGAAAACCGAAGTTCTTGTTAACGCTAGATGCGGTGGGGCGAAAAAATGGAAATCCTGCTCAGGACCAGCTCATGTGGTTTTTAAAGTTAGTGCGATATAACAATAGAATTCAATTTACTTTTAACTGTTTTATGTTTGGACCTTTTGAGGTCTGAGGCTAATGGCTACAAATGTTTTGTGTTGGTTAAACAGTTTTCAGAAGCTAGGCTGAATGAACGGGTTGGTCATCAAATACAACAAAATCGTGTAGAATATCATACTTTAATTAGCAACCAAGGTGTTCAACCACCTGATGAATCTGTTTGCATCGCCGCTGTCTTCGTTGAAGATTTTATCACGTAAAGTTGCCTTTTATCATTTTGACGATCTTTCTAATAATTCAACTGGAGTAGTTTGATTGAGTTTATTGATGCTCTAGGAACATCATTTTGCAATCCCGCAATGTCCACTCGCAAGATCCCAATAGAAACAGACTACAAGCTGTTGGAGTTGAACTTTTTTATCTTATTGTCGGAATGCTGTGCCCAGAAACTGAATTTTATCCTCCGACAAGACAGCTATTCTCTTCATTTTTGGAAGTATTAGGACAAGAATTTATTTCGTCCGATCCTTGTCAATGTAAAAGACTGATCACTATGTGCATGAGAAATCCAAAACTAGTTGAATCCTTAGCTCCGCACATCAATCTAGCAAGAACTCCAACAGCATTATTATTGGATATCTATGAAAAGGTTGTTAACATTCCGAAAAAGGATGCCGACTTAGCCTTCGTTATATTAACTAAAGTAATCATCTATTCCATTACTATTCTTTTTGTTTTTACCTAAGGATATTAATTATGTAATATTAATACGTGTGCATAATTTATGATTCCCTTAGTTCGACATTGGCTCGTGGCTGAAAACTACCAAACCAAAACTGAATGAAAGATCATTGCTGATATCATATATGTGGAAGGCTTTAACAACGGAAGGAGGTGTAGAGATGGGCAATCTAATGGTTCACGACACGTATAGAAATCATGTGAAGATCATTCTTTTATATGACTTTCCACAACACTACGGAGAAATTTTAAACTATCTTCTGCTTAGTAGTGAAAAGCAGTGTGTTCCATTAGTTGTATGGTATGACTTTTTCAACAGTCTGAGTAGGGATATAATCAAATTTCGGCCTGGAATGGATTCCTGCAGTCGCAAACGGGAAGCCAAACGATTTGCTACAGAAGCAGACGTTATACAGCATCAAGAGGTCATTTTTAATTAAATGTGAATTTTGCGGAGTACCTACTTGATTTCCTTTATCGAACAAAAGTTTATACCGCTGTTTTACTTCCTTTCAGTTGATCGAAACAGCCCAAATGCTTGCTAGTCATTTCACTAAGGAGAGGCTTTCTCATGGAATATATGGACTTTACCCAAAGTATCGTAGTTATATAGATCCGTTATCCTGTTTCATACAGATCATTTCTCATACTGTTGTAGCGTCTTCTTTACGAAATTCGAAAGGAATGCTATCTCACAAAAGTAAGTTTGTGCCCAATAATAATCTAAAGTGGTCTTACTTAACGTCTTAACTGCACAGTTCAAATTTTGAAATCTTTTAAATCAAATTTATAGTTGTGGAAGCAATCTGGCCGATCATTCGGGACATTTACTCACCGTGGATAATGCCTTATAATCAACAGATTATCCAGCAACACTGCTCTCAGTGGATACAGCAAATGAATTTCGACTCCTCTAGTGTATTGCATCCTTGGATCAGCACAGATTCCCCACTTGCCATGGTTTATATGAATGATTTTACTGACTGTGTCATGTTTTTAGCGGAAACTCTTCCAGGTACGACATTCTCCTAAAGACAATTAATATAAATCTTCATGTCCAAATAAATATAATATTAAGCATGCCTGCTGTTTTAGGAACATCGATTCTATTTTCTTACTTGTGGAACTTTTATGCGGACAACTACGCTCAAATAGGAGTGAAGGATCATGTTTTGCATGTTGTACATCAATGCTTCATTACCATTCCTTGGGCAATGTTCTGGCCTACTGTTTCAGACCTGGAGGTTATGAATAAGGTTCGTAAATATAACACCCTCTCCCAAATAAAGTTTTTAACAATGCTGTATTTCCATTATTAGTAAAGGATTGATTTAAAAATTTTGCTATCAATGCTAAACTTTTACTATCTTATGTACGTTATTCAGGTGGCAGAAAGATACGTTCCCCCTTGCCATAATTTTATTGGAGTTGTTTTTGCACAAGTTGATTGGTCAAACTGGATTCATAATTTACTTGTCGGAAATCAACATAATACCGCATTAATAGCGAAGGCTCATGCGATTGTTCTTAATTTAACTGTTCGATTGGCAAACGATGGTGTCGCCAGAGAGGTAGATTTTTTTTTGAAAATTATTGTGATTGTATTTTAACTGTCAAAAATTTAGCCGTAATCCGACAATTAATTATTTTGCAGTCTCCGTCATGGGTCTCCGTCATGGAAAAGTCTCAGAGTATAAAATGGCATCATATTACATTAGCTTTACTTGAACCAATTCTGAACTGGTATGTAATGAGTGTTGATCCACGCGTTGTCCTGAATTTGGAAACGATTCATCACATGGACATAGCATCGTTAAAGTAAGTACAATGTAATAATAGTGCATTGCATACGTATAATTGGTTGGTATTTTTGTGATAACTGGTATTCATTTTAATTTACATGTAATCAGGGTTTTAAAAAATGCCTCTGGATATTGGAGTCCATTGGAATCTGACTCAACTACAAAAGGTTTTAAAGGAAGTCTGTCCGAGTATGGCAAAAAGCGGTACCTTTTTGTAAGGCTGTACGTCAGACTCCTGGTTACAGCTTCGTCTAAGCACAAAAACCTTGTTGGAACACATGGCAAGCATTTTGAAAAGGCAGTCAGTGATATGATCGATGATATTGTCTGTATCATGAGAAGATTTAGTAAGTTGTGATGGGAATCTGAAAATTCACAATTATAATGCATGTAATTGGATGAAGGATATTTTATGTGTGTGATGTTTACCTTTCTATAGAACACGAAGATTGCAGCCCTCAGCTTAAAGAGTTGATTTCTCTAATGTCGCATCATTACTTAGGAACAATCACAAGGAATGCTTTGATTGAATGGTGTGAAATGCACAAGGATGCTCCACTGAACTTTTTATATAGTGTTATTCAGCTCAGCTTCTCCACTAAAGTTCATCCTTACGTTACAGTTCCTCTTATCGAAACATGCATTCGCCTTTGTTTCCAATATCCTGGTAAGTACACCACATAATAAGGCTATGATTTAGACAAATGAAGAATACGAATAGAGATTGCTTTGACTTTGAGCTAAGCATGCACATTTGAATGCGTGGATAAATAAATGCTCTCTTTCATGTGAATTGTTATATTTACCTGAGAACAGAATCAACGTGGGATGCCATTGCCAATGTTTCTACTAATATACATGACCATGGCGAATTGGTCAACTATTTTGATGTTTCATCCAAAGATGGGCACTATTTGGTCCTTTATTGCTTACTCATGAAAAGATACAACATCTTGAGCAAAGGGGAAGTTACTTCTATCACTTTCTTGACTGATGTATTGAAAAATATTAAACCGAAGTAGGTGTATATTTTGAATTGAAAATGCTTTCGCACTGTTTTTGATTTAATGGAATATTTAGCAATATTATTATACTTCTTGTAGACTAAAATTCATTTGTCTTACTCTTGCAATTTCAGAGAAACGAACGAAGCTGTTCTGCCATTAATTTACAGTATCATAGTTAAAATAAGTTCAGATTTATTGGAAACAACTAAAGAAAATGTTTCCATTAACGCGAAGAAGTTTTTAAACAATTTCGTCAATCATTTATCATCAATCGCAGATGAAAAACAAGGCTGGGGTCTTCTCGGAGCATTGGGATTAGGAAAAGTTTCTCAATTAAGTATTAGGTAAGATTACTAATCATTTTCTAATACTTTTAGTAATCTAGGGTCGGAACTTTTGTAAAAAAAAAATTGAAGTTAAAGTTGCTTTCCTGTATTGGATTACGGCGACCATGGTCGCAAGTACAATCTTCTAACGAGTAGATCACTTCACATCACAATGCGAGATTTTCAATTAGCAATTTTTTGCCTTTTGAATTAGCACACTCACTCTGTTATAAATCTCTGTACCGTTTATATGGTCAATGTATGACGAATGAGCTTGCGTTAAAAATCTTATTTTGGATACATAATTTCTTTTAATCTTTAAGTGTGCCAATTCTCTACGATATCTTTACTTTTATGAATAATAATTCTCATTCTGACACTCCTGCTACCCCGTAATAAATAACGATGATGAATGAAATGACGCCTAATATGTAAGCGATGTTTCATAGTGTGCGAGATTTTATAATTTGCGTGCCTAATAATCGTTAAAATGGATTTACAGAGGCCGATTGTTTGCTCGTTGTCTCAGTTTGTTTTTGATGGTGCAAATACCTATAAATGCACCTATTAGGATGACAGTCCCAGCAGTAGGTCATTATATAGAAGTGAATTCTGAAGCCCAAACAAGGTAAGATTAAAATGCTTCAGCATTGTATCAATAATTGACGTATAATAGGAAAAGCTTTAAACTATTTTATGATAGCTTAATGAAACAATGGATTTGTAAATATTTTCAGCTCTTGGAAGCCTCACGGAGACCTATTACCAGGAATTGAAAAGTTAGAAGCGTTGAAATTGAATAGGCAGTACAATGATTTGCTTGAGTGTATTGATTACACGTCAGATTTCATGAAGAATCCCAGCAAATGTTTGTCGGACGCTGCTGCATTCATCGAGAGTCTAAGCTTTTATCTTTTTACCGAACCATTTCTTGTCAAACGTGCAATAACTGAATGAGTAATTGAAGACCTCATTACAGTAGCCCACTTTGATTTTCGTATAGTTAAGACAAGCGATTAATTTTGAAATTATGCGTGTAGGGAATAGAGTAAAAAAATTCCATTTATCGATCTTAAGTGTTTGTAAATTGCGTGATGTCGGAACTACTTTTCTGCTAAATTTTAACAATAAACGTAGAGCCTTAATAAGTCACGTTATAAACTGATTTTTATTGATTTTTCCTTTTGTCTTAGAAAGATTAGTTATAGTGATGTTGCATGTGTGAACTGCTAAGAATGAGCCACTAACAATGAGTAAGAAATTGATGGGAATTGTACACGGACGACTTTTAATCTGTTGGTCAAAGGATTGAGAATCGAGAGAGCTTTTGTCTGGCTGGTTGAATTAGATCAAGATGAATGCACGAAAACGTCATTAACAATTGTACAGGTAGAGGATAAAGAATTCCGTCAAGATTAAATGAAAGAGGAAGTCAAAGTCACCTTGCAATAAACACTCACTCGGGAGTTTCTTATTTGCAGTTCAAGTTTTTCCTTCTTTTCTTCTCTCTAGCCACTTGATACATAGCAAAGCGATCAAAAAGTGGAAGGCGAATTAGAGCTTTTTTTATGCACTAGCGTTTCTTGGCTTTCGCATGACATTGCTTAGGAGCAGTTAATTGTTATTAGCACAGAGCAGATTTATCAGTTGAAAGTTCCTTTCCTTGTCTCTGCAAATTGGTGCATAAAATGAACGATGGTTATTTGCAAATCGTTATTGTGTTAAACACAACTAGCTACATGCCGCGATCTATTCCACTCTTCGCTAAATAGCTCTAGCACTGCACTTTCTGTTTATTAGAAAACGGCAGTTCTGTATTTGGTAATTGTTTTCGTTTAACTGTCATCGTGACACATGTCATGTACTACCAAGCCTTGAAAAATTATTACGATGCAAAAACTGCTCTGCCAAAGCATCAATTTCAAAATTAGATTTAATTGCTACATGGTGTTTTATAGTTCTCGTGCACGCACTTTGTTCAACTACAAATTCTTACAATGCTACCAACTACCAGCATGCCATATCTTATCTTACACATGTTTTAAATAGTTACATGACAGTTTCTGTCCTTTCCGAGATACCTAAACAATTTCCTTTCGCACGATCACTTGCAGCTGAATTCAATGTGCCCCTTTTGTCTTGGTCTATCTTTAACTAAGACTACCTATCACTGTTTACGCGTAAATTAACATTGTAATTCTTATATGTTGCAATGTAAATGATACATTTCGGCTTGCCCTCCCTACTTTACATTAACGTGATACATTTAAACGGAATTTTATGAGTTTTCGAAATTAACCGGATTTAACTTAAGGTTTTGCATCTTTATAAGCTAGCGAAATGCGACGGTTAGGTAGTAGGTATAGGATTGATCAATCAATCAATGTTGAAACTTGAAACCAATAAACACTACAGCATGCAGAGTTAGTAATTCTTCGGATGAAGTGTATACTGCATACTATATGTATTTACCATACTATAGGGGATTTTTATGCGTTTCATGTGACCGTTTCCAACAAAGGTCAACAGAGACAGAGAAAGCTGATTTGTACCAATGATTATATATTTCATTTC
>JABASI010004909.1:0-13196 GCA_019776505.1 Tomocerus nigrus | reverse complement strand
ATATGGCATAGGAATGGACGCAACAACGAAGTTGAGTCGAGATGGTACTTATAGGTACAGTACAGGTAAGTACATACAATACATATTATAAAAGTATGTATTTATGTTGCATAATAAACCAGTAGAAAAAGTTCTACAAAAAGGAAAATATGGTGTTCATCCAAATGGCAAATAATAATAACAGAAATATTTGAAAAGCAAAGAAAATGGAAATACGCAAGGAGAATGTCTAATTATAATAATGTGAATAAAACGGCGAAGCGAAGATGAGGCGAACTGTTGGCAGCAGGCTCCATCGACACTTTATTATTACGAATCAAACTTTCTTTTCCCCAGAGCCTAAACCAGCATAGCAAATATAAAACTGAAATAGCCTAACTGCCTTCATATAAGATAGGTATAATGATAATTAAGGGTGAGAGAGAAAAATTTTCTTCTCTGCATTCGATCTACTAGTTAATGCAATTCACAATCATTTTTTGATGTCTCAATTAGTTAAAATAATATTGCGCGTGTCTGCCTTTTTTATTGGTAGATCAAGTTATATTTTAACTACTTAAAAGTATTCATTTGTATGTATAGTCCTGAGCTATGCAATCGTTGCTCGTGTCTTTATTCACAAGATCCCTAATTGGACACGTAGATTTGACTGCTATTGTTTTTTACAACTCAGAGCGCGTCAAGATTCTCAGATAGACAAGAAAACTGATTAAAATGAATTTTTTCAGGAATACGATACGAACTGTTCTTTGACACTCATCAAATTGGAATTAATGTAGAGAGTCAAGACAGAATTACTCTCTAGCTGCGCAGTAAGTGAGCAGTAGCAGTATAGATAGATGAATGCATAGATAGCTAAAAGGAGATATTATATGTTTCTGGCTGCTTCCGGTTGTGCACTTTTTAAGGATATTAGCAGCATCCTGTGAAAGTTCCATTAACTGAAATATATGGACAGACTTATCATTATCAAAGTTTGAAGCTTTATTTTTTATTCGCAAAAGACATCAGAATTTTGTGTACCTACACAGAGTCCAACAACTAATTGCATGTCAACAATCCCAGTTTCTCCTGCCGTTAATAGGCACTTTGTGTTTATTCCTCAAATTATGAGCTTTTGCGTAGATCCATTCAATTTTAATTCAATATACGCATAAAATGTGCAATGTAAAACACTTGTACGAAAATCTAATTGGAAACCTTAGATTCCGAAAATGTTATTCGTTTTCATTTCTGATATTGACAGCATTTTCAGGATTTAAAGTGTTGGCGACAGTTTACAAGTTCCCAAGTAAAGATGAATTTTTTGAAGTTTATTTCAAGTTCAACTGTGGAATGTAAAATGATGTTTGTTTAAACGTTTGATTCTTTGTACGCATTTCTCTTGTCGTATCATAATTACCTAAGCCTAAATGGTGTCACATTATGCTAGTCATTCATTTTTGTTTGTTGTCAGTTGTGGTGCATTGTGGTAGACGTATTTCCTATGGGTTTCAATTAAGCATGCATTGAAATGCAATTGGTTACTTACCTATTTGGCTTTATCTATGGAAATTTGCCAGAGTTGAGGCAGGGGAAGCCAAGCCAAGCCAGGCCGGGGTTGTTGTTGTACAGGTAAAGGTAAAGGAAAGGAAAAAAGAACAGATCTCGACTTCTATAAGTCAAGTCCAAATCAAGTCAAAGGTCAGCTTATGTTTTCTTGTGATTGTTAAACGAGCCTCTTAACAACGTCAGATAAATAACTGAAATTACTATACAATATTCTTGCCTTACATTTTATATACAAGAACAATAAGGACATTAATATCACATCTCTCCTAATCTCTACAACTTATCCACTCAAACGTCCCTCTCATTTCTTCTCAGCCATCCTATTCACTCATACATTTTGGATATACTCAACTAATGCCTTACTAAACCTATAGAACCGCCTCAGGAGAGTTAAGTTTATAGCAAAAAGACGAGTTGGAACAATAAGCACTTTTATTACAAGTATCAATCTCAATATGGAATATTTAATGTATTTACTTGAAAATATTCATAATATTCCACCACGAGCTATAAATTAGTATCAGCAGAGTGTTCACGCTAAAATTCCTTTGGGAACTGCTAATTATTAACATTTGGCATCGACTAATAGGAATTCCGTCATTTTGCTTACATTCACTCACTTCCGCTTCAGCAGTCTCTCTATTTTATCACTACATCTCATCTGTCTGTATGCTGTGGTGGAATGTTTTTGCACATTCCTTTTATGTTACAGGATTTATTCAGAGTCAGAGTCAAGAGCAAGGCATAACAAATGAGCATATAGGATTGAGGATTAGTAAATAACAATCTCTTGCAATGCAATGACATTTTAAGTGATGAAATCTTTTGGTAACTTCAGAAAATAATTATTTTCGCTTCATGATGCCATTGTGTACTCATCTGTGTCAATTTTTGTGAGTTATTGTCCTAGGGAAGCCACTCTTACACACTGAACTCAAATTCTGAGTACTTGTAATGTAAGTAAATATGCATTTGTTTGGGTTGTGTATTTTAACGTTATATTTTGTATATGTGCATGGCTAAAGGTAAGGTATGTCTACTTTATTACGCGAATGAAAAAGAAACTTGCAATTACCTCGAATAACTAATGTTCGTATCCCTAAATGAATAAAATATTTGCGATGGCCAAGATTTCGAAGAGAGCTAGGGAGCCATGGAAAGGTGAGATGAGTTTGTGTGTAAAAGTGAGTTAGACATGAGATGCGCATCTTCTGTAAGTCTTCGAGTTGGAGACTCAGATGAGTCTTGGTTCTTGTCTTGAGAATTTTATTTTGTTCAAAATGTTGCTCGAAGCTTCTTCGCGCTAATGATATGTTCTTTGGGTGTGTATCACTTGGTTTATTGTGCAAATTTCTTTTTTGCACGTGAAAATTACATATTTAATGCAGTGTTTACGAAAAGAAGATGATACGAGGCCAGGCAGGGCAGAGTTACAAGGATCCACCACCATACGATCAACCCTTACGCGCTGTACCGCGGTACCTACCTTTTATTAATGTATGCAAATCTTATGCGGATATTATAGAAATCGTATCATTATACAGAAAATGCATATTTATGATTTAAAATGGTTTTTGATAGCCATTCGGAAAGGAATGAGGGGTAATGTGACTGTGTGACTAGCTAACCGTAAAGTAATAACATTATCGTGTGGAGGATCCGTAAAGGGCGTCTCTCTAGTCGAAAGGGAAAAATAATGCGAACATTAGTGTGTACCTACGTACATTATCCTTGCATTTACCTACCTCCTCTAAGTTCCAAATTACTATATCAATTCAAATGCATTTACCTATCTAAAGAGTTATAGTCTACAAAATATCTTGGTCCTTACACGTACCTACCTCCATTAGAACAACACAAGATGAGTATAAACTATAGCCTATAGGTCTTATTATGATTTTACTGTCATGTCATGTCAGTTTTCGAAGACTATTGCATGTACTTATATTAGTTAGCTATTTATCTTTCTTTATCTGAAATGGGATGCAGGGACGACGGATTCATACGTCGTCATGTATTAGCATTTGCTAAAGAATGAAGGAAATAATAGAGAGAAAGAGTGGGAAGCGTATCATTTAGGATTACCTACTACTCTATTCTGTTAATGCTGCAGAGTAGAGTAGTCAATAGTGGCAGGATAACTAAATAAGTATGTGAGCCAAAGAAAATTAAGGAAAATTCAAGGGAGGCTATTATAAAGCTGTGATATGATAGTGCATTGTATTAACACAGTGGGTAAAAAAAGATGCGTCATTTTTTTCATTAGATTTCACGAGAGAATGAAATGAATGCAATCAAATGACATGAGAAGAAAGGGTTGAGAGACGGAGATGAGAGTTTTCTTTCCCTAACGAGCTCACCTCAGTTTCGTCAACAACCAAAACTCTATTCATAATTTATAAACAATTTCTCATCCCTACATCCTGTGTGCATTTCTATCACTAGCAAATATCCTCCTCGTAATGATGTGATACAGCAGTCAACTCATTCACTTTAAAAATGCTCACATGTGCCAGCAAGAGAAAAGAAGGCAAATATACAGACACATGTATTCCACTTACTTACTACTTAGTATCTCTACATCGAATCAATTCAAGAAGGATGAAGACGCGAAGAGGAAAACATGAGCAAGAGAGACAGAAACAGAATTCAATTTAATTCCTTTGAGATGAGCATTGAACGTGAACATGAACGTGAAAATGTCGACGACGAGCCATGAGAAAATCGAATTCTGATAATAAGATAACAAGACAACTCTCAGTCACTCAGATTTCAGTCAAGACGCACCAATAAATTAATGTGAAGATATGAGGAACACGATGAGGCTTCATATTTTAATAGAGAGTGATCCTGGCAAATGCCATTTTGACAAAATCAACATTTAGATTCCTAACTTATTTCGGATTAGGCGCTTAAATTACCTAATGCATCTTAACTTTTAACGCAGGTATTCATTTTTAAGATTTGATTGATTGGATTTATTTTGAATTACCTAGTCAAAAATAACTGCGCTGAAAAACTAGAACTTTATAAACAGACAAAACATGCAGATAAAAAAGAAAATACCCACTTCTGGAGGCGACTCCAAAAATTCGAATTAAATCGGAGAATTTCAACTTGCGCATGCGCAGGCACGCCCCACGCAGTTCGAAATAATTTAGTAGAATTTGTTGTAGAGCGCTGTCCTTATTAAAGAAAATGATAACCATTGGCTTCATTTTTAGCAGTGATTTATTGTAACAATAAATTTCCTTAGATTTTGCCAAGCTGACTTTTGCCAAATTATAGAGATCCTTTAACATGGAGCCCATGATGGAGGTCTGTATGCGAAACGATATTTGATGAGAGATGCTATACGTCAGCATAGGTACATGAAGATTCATATCACATAGAGAAAGGATTATTGTTGGGTGCGTAAATAAATAATAAAATAGTATGAGTAGGTATAATTATAGGAGGAAATATTGCTAACATAAACAGAAGAGTAAAACGAGCAGTTGGATTTGGTTTAGTAACTCTGCGTAGATCTTGAATTTAATTCACTCACTCAGACTCAGAGATTATTTTGGAGAGATGCGAGCATTTTGTCTGTTAGCTATTTCTATCACTCCTTATCTTCTCGTTTATGTATAAGCAATCAAATCACTCTTCCTTATTATTAAAAATATCCTAGAGATACGTACAAATAAATGATTGCGTTGTCTTTACGCAGCATTTACGTATGTGGAGTAGATACACCAGCTTCTTCAACATCAGCCTCTTCATGCAATCAGCCCAGTGATCTCACAGAGACACTATGTACCATCATTTTCAATTTTTTATCCAATTAAGCCTTCATTTGACTCCATTCGAGAGAAACGCATTTTATTCGATCGTGAGAATTCAGAATTCCTTTACATGCTCACAAAGAAGATAAATACGTAAATTATCTATTTTTTGACTTCATTGTCTTGTCCCACGCACTCATTCATAATCAATCCTCTGTTTTCTTTTGTGACAAATGACTTAGGAACATGAGTACATGTCTGTCGTTGATCCTCCTTTCGTTTTGTGCCATTTAAATAAACTGCGCTTGAAAAAGTGTCTTGCAGGATTTAGAGATAGAGAGAAATGTATGATGATTG
This sequence comes from Tomocerus nigrus, assembly GCA_019776505.1. Classification (NCBI taxonomy): domain Eukaryota; kingdom Metazoa; phylum Arthropoda; class Collembola; order Entomobryomorpha; family Tomoceridae; genus Tomocerus; species Tomocerus nigrus. Next base: position 7,521 of record JABASI010004909.1, on the reverse strand, counting down.
CCTACACAAATAATAACACAATGTGTTCGAGTAGGCAGATTCAATTCATTGGTTTTCTATTCAAAGAAAACTATTTCCCTACGTAAGATCTGTTTATTTATCAATTTAGTGTTAGTTAAAGGATTTTCGAGATTTGTTAAAAAGGGCACGGAGAGGATTGTTTAGCGTGACGGTCGTGTGACTGCAAATTTTCTTTGAATTTCGACGAAATTCATTTGAACTCCTGACTTGGATTATGCTCACTTCTATTTATTATGCTTCAAGCTTCTCTATTAAAGGGAGATCATGGCTCTAATGAATTTTAAGCAGCTAGGTATATCTCTTCGTTTTGCTCTGATGCGCTACAACAACAGAAATCTTTCATTATTGTTGATTTTTATTACCTACGCATAGTAAAAAAAAGATTCGTTGCATTTAGAGAATTAATTACTATCTCTAAACTATAGCCCTTCCTATAACGTCTATTTAATCCTTTTATTTGTTTTATTCAAGTGATGTCCCGTTTTCTACGGCTGGTTCCCTTTTATCTTTCTGACACACAGTCAGAGCCAATTTCGTAATTCCAAATCTATTTAAAACCAATTAGCGATCCTCTGAAAACCTTTGATTGCAAGTAGAGCTTGTGTAAAAATTGTCTACATCTTAGCAAATCAGGTCAATTCAACTGTCTAGACTTCATTATATAAATTAATTGGATGTTTTAATATTTTTAGGGAACTGAAAGTGTCTGCTACGTTTTTTAACAAGGTATATACATATATACTATAATGTACATATAATGTAAACTAAACTTAAATATAATGTACTATGATCGAGAAATGGGTATGTGTCTTATGTGTTGCAAGTTTATGTATATTTGTAATTAACGTGTGGATTGTGGATTTACAGTTAATATTGTGTATGCAGTATGAGAGTGTGTATTGGTAAACGTACTTAGGTACTTATTGCTGATAAGGATGCAATAAATGGATTTTAATATTCTATTTGGTTCTATAAGGGCAAATCGACAGTCTATATTAGTCAAAGCATCGTAAATCCTATGCGAAATTATTTTAATTATGAACAGGAAAAGATTCTGTATTTAGTGTTAGTCTACATATACTTAGTTAGGTATTTATTAATATTATTAAGGTTTATGGCTATTGCATCTTTTAGTACGCACTCTGCACAGTCGTGTTAACAGACTCATTTATCTGTCCGTATGCATTTTTATGTTGTTATTATTATCTTAACACGCTTTGTGCTCTGATATCTTTGAATCCCTGCCTTCTGCATAGACTTCCATGGAAATTTTTATGAACGCCTAAATCTAAATGAAAGGTATTTAGTGTTTACTTACGTACGGTAGTATAGTATAGGATGTGTATTATTATTATTATTATTACTAGTTCTGTGCAATGACAGTTATTGTGCTAAGTAAATGTGCTATTACCAAGTAAGTACCTGTAGTCGAATTATATTATTGTTATCTGTATAAATATAGGACATTTCTGGTACATGTTAATATTGCACTAGAATTTATGACATGTCCGTCTATTTATTTACATTCAGATATCCCTGCCTCCTCTTATGGCACTAATGCATGCTAAACCAATGCCCTAAAAATTATGAATGACAATCTGACTTAAATTCCCACACAAAAATTAACAGGTCACGTCTCGTTAAGTTGAAGATAGAGGAAAAGGTACTAAACAGATTCAGTGGACATTGTCACAGATATTTCATGGTTTGGACTTAATATTTTATTGTCACATTATTTGACATTGGCCACAATAATCCTGTGGCAAAGATTTAAATGCGATTAATTTTCCAGAGCATTTTTCTTGTTACACAACAAAGATATCTTGACTTTGTACTTATTCGTACTACTTACCAAAAAACCTGAAAATAATCGAGTAGCTAACAATCTTAAAAAGTATGCCATTTGGTTTTGTTTATGCGTAGTTTGTATTTACAAATGACGATTAGGATGATATCTTTGTTGAACAGCTACCTCCATCGCTCACCTACTTTCTTTACAGTTCAATTGAGGGAATTGCAAAGATAAATATTATTATTAGCACCTTCATATAAAAATAAATGTAACGTTCAATAATCTAAAATGTCAATTCTCATTCCCACTGAACAAGGTCATACATTTTTATCCTGACTTTACTAACTAAGCACTCCGCAGTTCGTCAATACCTATACTTAAGTACATTGTTAAACTACCTATTAAAAACTAGTTAAATTGAGTGTAATTATTGGCAGGTATTTTGTTACATTAAAATTAGTGGTTGTTCGTGTACAAAATGATGTTTAACATTTCATACTTATGTACATTCACTCAATTATGTCAGTAATTTGTGTTTTGAACGTGATTATTAATCGACGAATGTGTTCCTACATTTTCTCACAGTACTTTCTAGTTGCGAACTATTTATTTTCAATAATTGCGTGTGTCACTATTATATAAAAATTGTAGAGTGTAGCAATTGTTCTTTTTCGCAGTTTCTCACAGTACTTTCTAGTTGCGAACTATTTATTTTCAATAATTGCGTGTGTCACTATTATATAAAAATTGTAGAGTGTAGCAATTGTTCTTTTTCGCAGTACCTATATGTATATCTACGCATTCACTTAACGATAAAAGTGCGTAAGCATCACTCTCTCTCTCTCTCTCTGCAACTTACTCGCACTTATTTAGTACTTAATGTTGAGATGATTGTCGTTTATGAAATTGCAAAGTATACATGGCGAATGGAAAGAGTCATTTCCTCCCTTACGTTACTAATTCACGGATGAAATTACAATTTATTTAGTAATGAACTAAAGTTCAACTCCATTTATGATTTGAATAACGAGAGAGTGAGTGTAGCTCGATTAAAGTCTCTTCTTCAAGTAGTAAACAGCAGTAACGGAATGTCTTCTTGTGATGTGCTAGATAGAAAGGAATGCTTTTTCCAAATCAATTTAGCTCACACAGAGATTTTCATCGAGAACAAAGTTTACGACTTCTCAGTCACCTCCTCCTTCAACTACACTCACTCATCATCACAACTCGAGAAGTTCAACTTTCAGCAGTAAATAATAAGAGTGCACGCACGTTATCATGCAAAATCAAAACTGAGATCCATCTCTTCTAATTCACTATAACTATAGAGCTAATAAATAAATTGTAAAAATTGATTGGCCCATAGGATAGGAGTCTCATATCAATAATAGTTTAACTACTTACAAACCACCTATGTACTATGATACTAATAGCTGAAGCGAAAGAAAACTAATAAATTAATTATTTGCTATATTATACGCACTTCCTTTACTTGCAGATGGAATGATAGAATTATTTAGACTTATACTCTTCTACATTATTTATTATGTACTAAGTAATTACGTTACGCTTAATTGTTTATAGTGTTGGATATTAGATCTCATGATATGTATCTGTATATAATGTATAAAGGTACATAGTACAAAAAGGCAATTTAAATCTGATTCCTTATTATTGCAACTACTCGCTTAGTAATGACTGCATATGTTGTGTGCTGAGAAATAACAATGGAAATTGATGTACACATATCTACGCTATTTGTATAGGAATAAAAAGTGAGTTTCTACTAGTCGACTTGTAGAAACGAAAGTCAAAGTTAAATGAATTTCTTTTTAGTGGCCACATAGATAAATAGGTGTGTATAGTATTAGAGTAGTAGTAAGTAAGTAAGTATCGCTACGCATATATTTTGCAAATAAAAACAAAACAAGTCCTACAAATGCAGATAGACGAGCTGTTGTTTCTGTTGTTTTGTTTGTGTGTCTGTGTGTATACAAAGTGTAAGTAAGTGAGTAAGTAGTTTAAGTGCCTAATCTAACCTAACCTCCTGTTTGCATTGTTTACCGTAATTTTTACCGTCACATGAGATTTCCATGTGGATTTCTCACGCAGTTCTTTGCGCTGAGGGAGGACGAGTCTTGCCATGAGTGCACTGCACAGTGCACATACAATGGAAACCAGAAACAGAAGGAAAAGATCATCGCATTGCCCTACGTGAACGTGACGCATTTCATTGCACTACATTACTTTTCACGCTCCTCGTCCGTCTACTCACCTACACACTACACTCTTACTTTTATTTACTACAATTGCAATGTACTACTATAATAATGTCACTCACTCTTTTCTGCATTCCTCCCTTATTTATTTATAATAGTAACAGTATTATGCTCGAATCAGAAAGTATTATATCATCATCGTAAAAAATGTGATGGAATGGAAATAGAAATGTAACAGAGTGAGTTAGTAAAATGTAAAAAATCTCATCTGCCTATAAAGATCAGTTAGGCGAACCCTAAATGCATAAAAGGTGTAATTTAACAAATCTAAGTGCAAGAATAGCCATCGATAATGTTTAGTTTTGTTTGCTTGATTATTTGTACTTAACAGAATCTCATATCGAAATCTAGTTACATATACTTAAATTATTCTTATAATAGTAAGTACCTAGCAGTAATCTTAATGTGACAAGGTAACAGTTGGATGGAGCATTATCTAGTACATATTTACGATAAGGAGCATAACTATCAAAGAGACATTAAGAAAGGAAAAGCCTTTTAAAAGAGATCTTTTAGCCAGAGTACAGAAGGAGTGAATGCGATAATAGCGTTGGTACAATGTGCAGATATTTACACGTGAGCTAGGAGAACAAAAGTGAAATACTTTATCGCGCCTTTCTGAAATATCCATTCAATTCAATTGTTTCTTTCTTATAAAAAGAGAAGAGAGTTAAGTTTTTATAAGAGAGTGAGACGGAAACTGGGAATGAATGCAAATCCTTTCAACTTTGTACTACTGATCTCTGTCTGAAGTGCAACAAAGCTAATTTCTTGTTATTGACTCGCTAAGGAAAGTTAATGTCCAAAAAATGTCTAGCCTCTACTAAACAGGCGTATACAGTTGTATCTACTACTACACTCGTCGACTACAATGAAATGACAACCTTTTTCTTCAATTCAATGACTTGGTAATGTACACAGATAAAAAGTTAATAATACTACACCGAGACGTAAAAAATAAGGAATAAAGTCCTATATATCTGTAGATCCCTTTTATATAATAATAATCAAAGTGCGACTCTCATTATGCAAGTACATTCCCTGTTATCATTGTTACATTGGTGGAAAATGTTGGACATTCGTTTAATGATACACATGCGTTTTTACCGAATGATCAAAGGAGAGAATGCTTCTGATGGTTATGCAAAGTGTACTTAGGAAATAGAAATTATTCCACTCGCTGCGGCAAATGGATACAATTACAAAAGTACAAGCACAATAAATTATTTCATTTTCACTGTTACAGTAATGCATTAAGTCATTATAAAAGTCCTCCCTCCTTTACATTAAGTAAAAGTACCTATAATATCTCTGTGTGTGTCTCTAAAGAGCTCTATTTAATTACCTGACAGTACAATGGAGAAATGGTTATGGCAATAATAATAGAAATAATAATATTAGAAAGAGATCTATGCAGTTGGTAATTGCTAAGTTTGTAAATAGCAGTAAAGTTAAATCTTGCAGGTAATTCGTATAAGGAGAGTAACATCCCCTAAATAAATTCGAATTGAATGAATGGCCTAAGCAGGTAGGGAAAAGAGTAAAAAGGAAGAGTGGACAAAGATAAATCTAAAGAAGGAAGAGGCAACCGCCTGCAAATCATGAAACTATCTGCGAAAGCTTTTCAGAGATCCTCCCAACCCAACTCAACTTTATTGTGGACTGAATAATTCATTTAATTAATGATAACTGTTCCAATGACCAAGAGTAGCACTTAGCTATTAGGTATATAAATTTATATCCTTAGTCTCAGTTCCTGGTAATGTAACGAGCATCTCCTTCTTAATTATGCATATCTGTCGGTATTATGTGCATATATGAAAGTTGAGTTAGCACATGCTCACGAAATGCACCTAAGTACTATTTACATGACATGCTATACTTAAAGGTATTATTGCCAATAGCCTATTAGAGAAGAAGTGGATTCCGCTTTCGAATTTCCACTTGAATCGCCAATCTGAAACAGTTCTCAATACAAAATGCAAATCGCTTCAAGAAAAGTTTCAGCCTTACATAGACGTCATACTTTATGCTACTTAATATGTTATTATCTTATAAAAAATATGCCAAATGTGCGTATGCTATAGAGAAAATCGCATGCTGTCTATTGAAAGACTAATTTACGTACTAGTCCTAATATCGATAATTGTATTTTAATTTCCTCCGTGTAAAAAGTATTTTTTGTATATCTACGCGTAAGATTTCTTATGTAGGTGGCTAATAATTTATCAATGTGTGAGTTGTGTGTTCACGTTAAAAGATAAATAAGAGAAGAGGATGGATGCGTGTAGGAACTGGGTTCTTCAGTTGTAGTAGGTAATTATAGTTATGGTGAGGTGTCTGCAGTAAACTCTCGAGAGTGTAGACAGAAGTTTAAGACTCCTGTCCTGTTCTGTCCACCTACTAATGAAAAATAGAATTGCTCTAGGAAGAAAACAGCATTTAACGTCGACAGCCTCCATCTAATAATTTGTCTACGTATTTATTTTGGAGATCTGCACTGCACTCGCAACAGCCTTTTTGTAGTCAAGACAGTGGAGAGGAAGAAAGAGTTGCGTCAAGATAAGACAAGTGTCATTCTGTCATTGTAAATTCAACTGCAAGAAATAAAAGAGGGATATGAGGTAGGCATAGCCCAGATGTATGTAATGATCTTTGATACAGATAGGAAGAAATGATGATGATGCTCAGTGAGATATGCAAAGCGTTGATGTAAGAGACGGCTGAGTTATGAATCAACAGACTTAGCTCACTACTATAACAAGGTGTGAGAGACAAATGGTGATTTAATAGTTTCAATTTGTTTCCAGCCCACTAATAGCAAGAATTTCCCGTGCTAGAAAGATTTACTGCTTTCTTTTAATTTACTCAGACGATTAGGCACTTTGCGCTCAGAAAACTCCTCCAATTTATTGCCTTTAGAATTGAAAATGTCGTCACTAAAAATTCTACGGGTACCTACGGCAGCTATAAAATCATAGAACATTTAATTTTAATAGACTTTTCTATAAATGACACACTTTTGACTATTTTTAAAGATTTTGGAGGGATTTATAAACGCAAACCGTCTAATAATATCTGTAAGTTGTCTATAAATTACCCAATTCATTTTGTTTTATTGTAATGAGACAAGAATTCCTTTCAATCCGTTTTACCAACTATTTACTTATCTTATAATATGCCGCACCCTTTCCTAAAATGCTTTTTTCCACTTATTGTGATATTATATTATAGGAATAGGATTGCGTAAGGTTGGATACACATTTTTCATGATTTAGCAGTTAAAAAGTAAAACAGAAATTTACATTGAAATAAAATGTAGGAAAAATTAATTGCAGTCATGATTCATTCATTACTCATGACAGGATACACCTTAGCATTACATAAGTACATAGGTACATTACATCTGTTTGATGCTACCTCCCATCT
>JABASI010004908.1:0-13198 GCA_019776505.1 Tomocerus nigrus | reverse complement strand
TCTACTGTTGCTAATAAAAATGTGTACAGGGTAACATTTTAGGGCGAGCTTACTACTGTTACGGCTTGCCGTTCGTTTTTTCTCTTGAGCTAAGCTAAACAGTTCAGTTTTAACAGGTTTTTTCTGGTTAACCAAGCCGAGCTTTCTTTTCAAAACTAATATTCTAGTCCTCAAGAGTGAAATAGTTTTCGTTTTTCTTTGTAAACGCGACTTTTGTGCTTCAATTACGGCCTTTAATTCAGTTACTTCTTTAGACGACCCTGCTTTAAAATTAACCATTATTTAATATATTATCATGCGATAAATGACGTAAGCATAATTTAATTTATAATGCAGCTAAAAATTCGGAAATTTGAATTTCAGAAAGAAAATTGACTTTTGGCGATGACTTTCATATTTGCATTTTCGAATTTTCCCTTTAATTTATTCGATTCCCTTCAATTCGATGAGTATTTCTATTACGGACACGATTTTCAGATGCTGTAACTTTCTTTTCGTAGTCCATCCATGAGTTAGGAATCAGTGCCACTTCAAATCAGATTTTGGTCTGGATAAAAGCTTAATATTATATTCTTTTTGGCAGCAATCGTTTCGTCAACTTCGTCAAAGAAATCTTTTGGTTCCTATTTTTCAGATTGGTCTTCTTCCGTCAAGTTCCTCGCCAGGTGTTCTGAGGTGGCCTCTTTGAATTCCTTCTGTTTCTGTTTTACAAAGTTTGGACAAATCCTCTTTGAAAAGAGCCGGAATATAGCATTTTCTTGTTATCCACTTCAAAAATGTGAAAATTGCAGAAAGTCATAAGAATTAATTTTAATCGCGACTGGAACTTTCATTTATAAACACTTGAAAACCTTTGTGTAAGTACTTACAATAAAACAGCTACTATAGCTAGTGCTAGTACTACTACACGGATTAAAAATTCAATAAATATATGCAATATATAAATATATTCCGGTTCTTTTCAAAGTGGGCTTTTCTAAACTTGGAAAAACTGAAACAGAAGGAGTGGAAATCAAAGAGGCCTCCTCCATCCTATTACTACTCAGAACACCTGGTGAGGAAATTAAAGAAGAAGACCAATCTGCTAAAGAGAAAAAAAATTCTTTGACGAAGTTGACGAAATGATTGCTGCCAAAAAGAATGTAATATTAAGACTCCGTCCAGACCAAAATCTGATTTGAAGTGGCACTGATTCTTAACGAATGGATGGACTACGAAAGAAAAGTTAAAACATCTGAACATCGTGTCCGTGAATGGAATTCTGCGAATCGAAGAAATTAAAGGAAAAGTTGGAAAATGCTAATATTAAAATCATCGCCAAAGGTTAATTTCTTTTCCGAAATTAAAATTTCCGAATTTTTAGCTGCATTATAAAAGAAATGAATGAAAGGCTATAAACACAAAAAGTGAGCATAAGATTAGTATGGTAAAAATGATGAGGAGGTAATTTTGCATTTACCATGTACTACATTTACTGCAACTTCTGACATAACATTTTCCACTGTAACCCCCATTTGCTCGATTTCTGCGGATGCAACTTCATCTCTATCCTGTCTAACTTGCAGAACTAAATAATACGGAATTCATTAATTGATATAATGTGTAACTAAAAAAGCATACTCGCCCATTGAAATCAGTGGTACAATAATTAATTACAATGTCCAATATGCGTGATAAAATTTTAATGGAAATGTACATTTCTTTCCTTACTTTTATTTCGTATCGCTTTGTTCTACTGCTGATGGGGTTTGGTTTGTTGCAGCCAGCACAAAGAGGAAAAACTGATGGGATAGCATGTACTTTTAACTTCCTTTTCCCCTGTAAATTCAGTAGCTCTTGCTGTAAATTCCTTTCATAATCGCTATCTATAAAGTGGGCTGAACACACTCTTGCAGATTTTGGATTTACCCTACGTTTACACTTACTGGCCCATATCTTAGCAAATGTATTTTTTTTAGGAAATGTATGAAAAGTTAGGAAAGGATTCTTTTGACTATTGTTGTCGCAGTCGTGAACTCCACATATTGATGGCATGATGAAATGACAATACTTTAACGAAATCCTCACCGTAAACGCGCTTTTCCTTGCAAATATTAGTTGTTCCTAAATGTCTAAATCGACTGTCACCTATTTATATTCCGAAAAGACGCTTACAAACTTGTTTTTATTATGAAAAGAGGAAGAATTTTGCCAAAGATTAAGGAATTGACACATTTTACATTGAAATCGCAATAAATGTTCTGCAAATCCTCACGCAGTGACGTCACGAAGGCCCACAGTAGAAAAAAATTCATTTTTCGAAAGTTTACATGGTGATTGCCGCGGCCTGGGATAGGGCTGGGCTAGGACTGCCTTTCAGAATANGAGTATCTACTATCCTTGGGTTAGGTAGGTACTCCAAGTTGTTTACATAGTACGAGTATAACTGGAGAGCTAAACAAGAAAGGCCTCTGCAAACATCAATCGATTTTTCCTCTTGTTATATAAGGCTCCTACATTGTGAATTTATCGCTGCGTTATTACGGTTTACAGCGGTTATTGAGTAGCGTAGCTGCTCCGTACAGGAATATCCAATCTGTCTGTCCGTCCGTCTGTCCCTGGCAACGATCACTTTTGAACGGAGTGACGTACGTCGTTCAAATCTTCTGTGTGTCATCTAGGGGTCCAGAGTTCAAAAGTTGGGCCACTGGGACAATAGGTCAACTGGGACATCCTGAGGTAATTTTATGAACGCATTGAGATGCAAATAGATACGCAGTTCAAATTTTGCGCACAAACTACAACGGTCTAATGAAAGACTAACTGTGAAAATGGAGTCTGTAGGTGAAAGTCAGGTGGGTCATTCTGAGATCATTACCAGAGTACTAATACCACATAGATAGTAAATGGGTCAATAGTTCGCTACTCTGTATTAAGTCCATATTGTATTGTTTATTAGGTACCTATGCAATTTTTGATACTTAAAATGGACTTATTGGTAAATTCTACGAAATGTTAACGAAGTGTTTCAATTTATCGGCTCGAGTGTGGCATGATTAAATTCATTATAATATTATATGTAATATACATAATAAAACATTCTATTTTACAGGCCTACTCCAGAAGAGGAAACTAGTCACCGAATCAAGACCGAGGACATCATAATAACTTATGCTATTGTACCACATTTTGTATTTGTATGATATTTCTTTACCAATGAATAAATTGTAAAAAGTCTGAGTTACTACAGAACACAAAGTTATCGATATAAGTACCTACGCACTACTTAGTGATACTATACCTATAGTGGGCCATTAAAAACTACTTAGTAAACTGCTGCTTTTCAGTGGTTTGATGACTCAAACTTTGTTTGAAAGTAAAAGTGGTGCTACAAATTCTCTCGCATTATTACTGCTCTTGAAGATAAATGCGGCTTCTACAGAATAATGGAAATAACCTTCGAAACATCGTTCTAATATTCGATACACTACTTTACATTTACATCATCAATATAAGCATTTTTGGAACAACTATACATTTTGTACACCTATACCATACCTAAAATATTAACATGGCAAATAACAGTGAACTGTGACATGCAGAAGAGATACATTGCATAGAACTTTCTCCTTTATCTTTCCCTATTCTGACTTCCTTTGAAATATCTTTCTTCACAGCGTGAAATCGACGTGGATTATTAGCAGAAATTCCAGAGAAAGTACGGGTGAAAGGTTGACAACCTTTCATCATTGACATTGACACCGTAATAATTTTTGTTGCTAGGAACTGAATGGAAAACAATAATAAAAAATTCTCCGGCAAATAAGATGGTTGTACTAATTAAGTGCTTCTATTTTGGGATGCGGATGGAGATGGATTGAAGTGAGAATAAAAGGCAAGAACTTGACGAGTGTCGTTGTGTAGCTTTGAGAAATGGGGCACCCGTCAAAAGCCCGTGAAAAAAAGCCGCAGAAGAAAATAGATGGAGAAAAGGATGTTACGACTGCGTCGTCGACTAAACCAACGTCAACTAAACCATCGTCAACTAAACCAACGTCAACTAAACCATCGTCAACTAAACCAACGTCAACTAAACCATCGTCAACTAAACCAACGTCAACTATACCAGCGTCAACTATATCAGCGTCAACTGTATCATCCTGTTCATCCTGTTCATCCTCATCATCCTCAACATCCTCACTTTCGCAATCTAAAGATACAACAGCTTTAATTAAAAATCTGGTAACCAGAGCCGTGGAAAAAAAGCTTATTAGTCCAAGTGACGGAATTGCTGTCTATGAACGATCACTGCAAGAATCCGTAACATCCACTACTACCAATCATCGTCGTAATGGAATGGGAAAACAAATCACGACTTGGAGGCGTACCACAAGGGAATCCATAGTAAAAAAGAGAAAATGCATCTGTGGCCAAGGTAGGGAGGAAAATGATGTGGGTAGTCATGATATTGTATATGCAGATAAAAGTGAATATACCCGAAGTAAACTAGTCGAGCACTGTTTACAAGAGGCAAGGAAGAATTTGGCTAAAATTGGATACTTAGACAAGGATCCAGAGGATGAATGTGAAGACATGGGACAAGAGGAATTAGATAGCCGACAACGCAACCAAAATTGTGTAGGATATTTGCGAGAGGATAATCAATATTCTACTAGGGCAGATATGCAATATTCAAGAAGGTTCGGTGATCAATGTGACCCGAAGGAATTTTCCAGATATGACGATCCTTGTTGTGGTCCTGTGGAATGCTCAAGAAAATTTGGTAATCAATGTTGTACTATGGAGTGCCCTGGAAGACTTGACACTCCCTGCGATTGCTGCTGTTGTTTCTGTCAATATTTAGAATACTGCTTATATTCTGGGAACTCATGTTGGTGTTGTGGTTGTGACATCAATGAGGCCTCTGATGAAGAATGTGATTGTGATGGCATTAGTCAAGACAGTAAATGTAGCTGTGAAAAGTCGGAAGAGATCTTCATTAAAAAAAGCAACGTTCGCAAGGGCCAGAAGAATATTCGAAGTCCTCCACCTCCACCACCTCCTACCCGTATCCGGAGTATCCGTCAAAATAAAAATGTGAATTGGTCTGATGACTGCTCCTGCTCATCAAGTCATGATAGTAAGGGCGCTTGTGATTGTGAAAAAACTCGTCACAAATACGTCAACAATTGGGACAAAAAATCTAAAAAGGTACTGAAACAACTCGAAGAATATTCTTGCTCGTCATGCTCACTTTCAGAGGAGAGCTCCTTAGAGGACCGTTGCAATAAACGCTCTTGTAAAATAAAAAATATGTGTTCCATGTGCAGCAGCCCCGAGGATTCCTCGTCAGAAGATAATACAAGACAATCCAAAAAGAAAAATCGGGACAAGAAGCGAGATTCAAGTATCTTCGCTGGTGATGATCAAACAAAAAACAGAATTGGTAGACGGACAACAGAAACAGATGCCAGAAAAAAGAGTTCCAATCGCAGACATTCATCCTCTACTGACCGTGAAAAGAAGGATCCTAGTAAATGTGCATCGCCGGTACCTATTCCACCTCCAATCCCTAATCCTTTTATAAATCCCAATCCGACCATCAAATTTTATGCAGAAGAGCCATTGTGTCATCCAGGACAAACAAAGATAACACTAAATGGACCGAATGGTGTCAGTACGTACTTACCAGCTAATCCTCCTCCTCCTCCTCCTTGCTGTCCTTATCCATGTCCACCTCAATGCTATAATCCCTGTTGTCCACCTATGTGCTGCCCACCGCCTATGGGCTGCCCACCCATGTGTTATAATCCCAATATAGAAACTACTCAATACATAGTATCCTAATTAATCAAAGAATTACTGAACAAAAAATTTGGAATAATATTCTAAGACGAAACAAAAAGAAGTCCCGCATGGCCATGTCCTACAGCCTACAGCTAACATTTTATTAATAGCCAATGTAAAATTTAAATCCATTTTTGATTTTCTCGTCTAGTGCGGGTTGCTTGTTACCATTTTCATTCGTACGCGAACTCAAATGTGATAAGTTTTAAACATTTTCTCTTGGGAAATAAATTTCTACGTCATTTGTCTTGACACAAATCCCGCTTTAGCAAATATCATGGATTTATTTTCTTACTACTCAGGACTTTCTCTGATGTCTGAAGGTCTTCAGTCTTTATATTTAAGCTTTTCTCAAGTAGATTTTCTGCTACCTGAGCAAATATTGTTATTACCTACTTTTAGTGTGTTGCAGTGAGTTAGTCCACGTTTGTTTTCTTAATACCAGCAGAAATATTGTGCGGCTACTACACGCTTTATTCCCCAGTTCTTTAATTTGCGTCCCAGTTATCAGTATGATTGTGTATAAGAAAGTAAGTTGCTTTCACCAGCACTTTCACCATCAGCTACGTACAACATAGCGCAGGGGCAGGTCTTCTCCGGCAAAGCAACAAAATACAGAAAACACAAATCTACTATATGAAGAGATTCACGGGCGTCAGTCGAGAACATGTTGGGTTGAGAGCGAGTTTCATGTAAGAATGTACGTGAGTGAGCTCTTCTTGTGCCTGTCTGTCTCTCTCTCAGTCCTTATCACGCCAAAAAACGCCAAGAAAATTGAAGAAACAATTTAGAAAGAAAGATGTAGGAACTCGGAGCGGATATTGTTCTTTTCTCGTCGACTGGCAGATGATACACTTTTCGTTTGTAGATTGAAGTGCAGTGTTCTGCCCGTTTTATTATGGCATCATCCGAAGAACTTAGTTTGCCATTTTACTATTACTCTTCAACTTCAACTTACCCTGTGGAATTGGATTCTGTTTACTTTTACAACAGCAGCGCTAATTTAACGGTTTTCGGGAGCACTTGGAGCCTAAGGCACTCTAACGATGTGACAATTGCACTAATAACGGCATATTCCCTGGTTTTTCTAAGTGGCTCTGTGGGAAATGCTCTCGTGATTTGTGTCATCGTAAAAACAAGAAGAATGTGCACAGTCACCAATTTATTTCTTTTGAACCTTGCCGTGGCTGACTTACTTGTAACTGTCTTTTGCCTCCCGTGTACTTTGTTGGCAAGCATTTTCGTTCGTAAGTACATTGTTTTACGATTTTCTAATCTGAAATCATTTAATTACTTTGCTATTTATATTCCTGGCCTCTCGCGAACCAGAAAATGTATATCTTTACTGTACATGTCTGTTTAGACTAGACATACGGCTTTCTCCACATAAGTAAAATCACTAAGTATGCATTCATTAAGTCTTTTCACGCTTTAGGCCTTCGCTTCATAGCTTAATAAAAAGTTTACCCCTTTTCCAAAACACGTAGCTTTCTCCTTTACCAAATTGATGTGAGATAAAAGTTTAATGGGCAGGAAAAGCCGTGAAGAAATGCTATTTACTTGGAGAAAGTTGTATGACGAACTGATATCTGGCTAAACTGGCCAGTCCTGTACATTCATACATTCTATGTAGGTACAGTATTGGTATAAATTGCATAGAAAATAAAATTGTATGGTAGCAACACAAATATCATTAATCCAGAGGGATTGTAATTGCTATCATCTTTCATTCATCACGTATATACTGCTTAGATTTAAAAATCCTTAAGACAAGATGCAGTATTGATTTGTTCTGATACATGTTTAAACCGCCGTACAACAAAGACGATATCTGTCCATTATGTTTCTTGCTTTCTAATTTACTTTCTTTATCTTTCTCATTAACAGCATGGATTCTTGGAGAGTTGATGTGCAAAGCTGTCTCATACATCCAAGGTGTCTCTGTGTGTGCATCCGTCTATTCCCTAGTCGCCGTTTCCTTTGACAGGTACACAATCTAATCTTGTTGACTCTGCTCTTACTTACTTTCAAGCTTTAACTCTTTATGCGAAAGGCTAAATAACATTTTACTATGATATTGGTAGTGACCTAGAGTAACAAATACCTTGTATTATTATAAGGGACATTTAGGGTCATCATGGGTCAACCCATAGAATATGAATTTGCCGCTTCGCGGTTACATAGAATAGTAATAAGAAACCTGATTCCGTTGTTTGCTATTTTGGTACACACGGCAGCCAATTGGATTCTCTTATGTCACTTGGTGGTTGTATCTGACATTCCCATTGGCTTAGAATTCAAACAAATATTCCCGCCTTCATCTACCGGCTGCTGACCTGAGCTGAAGCTTATATATATGAACTGGGTAAATCTGCTTCTTCTCTACGGGCCTTCTCTGGGTCAACCGTTAGACCTTCATAAAATGATGCTTCTATCGGTTTAATTGGGCGTTGCTTATTGACCGTCAATCAGGGTGCCCAAGAGCTATCTATCTCTGCCTGCCCCGCCCAACCGCGACATGGCGGAAATATTATTTTCCTCAGCATTTTCCTCTTTCCTCATGCAAACTCCATGGGAAGTTTCCTTAAACTGAACGACATTTTCTAGCAACAGATCCGTTGGTTTGTTTTGGTTAAAGTAGTTTTACTGGAAGTTTTATTTAGTTTCAGATACGACTTATTTGTATGCTCACACTGTGACACTTATTTGATTCATACTATATATAGGTTCTATGTAGGTATGTTTTATTGAAGTAGGTGCACCTACACGTATTGGCCATCAGGGATCCTGAAAGTAAACAAATTAACAGCAATTCAATTTATTTCGTATATTAGGTACCCTTTGTTCCTACACAATTTTCACTTAGTATTCACTCAGTTAGAGTTAACAATTAATGTGATGGAATTAAAGTACAGAGACACAGAGGGCATGTTCTTTACTGTCTTCGTCTACATATGAATGAGATTGATTTGTTATTATATTAGCAGGTTTACAAAGGTTACCATTTGAATTCATTGTACTTTGTAGTACTTTAATATGAAGTATTGTATACGCAACCAATAATTAGTATGATGATACTGGGTAGATTACGTCGTAAAGGATGGGATAATGTGATTGCTCTTAAGAAAGCATTAGATAGATTGCATTTAGAGTGCATACAGCACAGCTACATAATATTATTACCTAGCAGATGTATTACCTACTGAAAGTTTACCGCATGCACAAGGTTTGCTAATGACCTTCTCTGTAAGTTTATTCCCATTAGCATAATATTGAATTAACATGGCATTACTATTGAAAGTATTCTATAAACATAGCTGAAACTATTGTCTCCAGAATGTCAATGCGGGGATTTTGTGCAGTGATACTTAAGCTGACATTCCATGAACTGAATGTTCGCCCCTCTTCAGCTCAATGCTATTTTTAAATTATTTATGAGATTCCCCAGGTAAACAAATAAAGTGACTATACGACGCTGACGCTAGTACGCCGTAGTAAATTCCAACTAATTAACAGTGAATACTCAATTAAAACCCTAGAAATGTAATAAAATCTAGGGAAAAGAGAATTTCATGTTTATATTACAGGCCAAGTTGACAGATCAAACGAATTCCGGAAATCTCAAGTTTCCTTTAAAACTGATTGAAAATAATGAACGAAAATAAGAAAAAGTGACACAAAGAGCATTTTTTAATAAAATCAACTTAACTTTACAGGAAACTTGAGATTTCGAAATTTGAAATTCCACATGGCATTGGACATGGTGACTCGTCCGATCTGTCAATATGACCTGCACCATATACACAGCTACATTGTGTCGATTCTACTAACTACTTATTACGATAATTACGATGTATATAATTGACTATTACACCCGGGTCTTAATAATAAGTCTAGCCTCTCTATTTTAAGCAATCCGACATTTATTTTCACCCGGGTTTACTTTAATTTTTGTGGAAATATTTCAAAACATGGTTTCATCGTACCAACTAATATTGGTTGTCCTTTAATCACTCGATGGGGTCACTATTAGTAAAACCATGTTGAAAAATGTGAGAATAAGAACTGCAGGGTTATAATGGAATATTTATGGTAGATGTTAATAGTAACTGTCAATTTTAGATTCCTTCTCGAACGAACAGCATAGAGTTTGAAATTGTATTGCGTAAAGAACTGTGTGTAGGTAAAGGTGTTATGTTTTTAGTCAATGATGTCGAGTCTTTTAATATGAGTGTATAATGGAAGAGTGTGTACTTATAGGCGTTTTTAATGTTTGACATGGTTTAGCATTAGCATAAACTCTCAATTTGTATTCTGATGCTAAAGCAGCCCATTTGCCTTTCCTATAGGTTTCTGGCTATTCGTTACCCTCTAAAGCCGGGATTGCACCTCACAATACCGAAGGCGAAATCCTTAATAACCTTTATCTGGGTTTTCTCCATGTTCCTAACTTTGCCGTGGCTTTTCGTTTTCAACACCATCACAAAGTCGTCGACAGAGTACTGTCTGGAAATTTGGCCGAGTGAAGATCTGGGAAAATTGTACTTTATCATAGTTAATTTAATTTTGTACTACATTCTTCCGTTCGGACTAATTTCCTACTTCTACACATTAATTTGGCTAAAAGTGCTGAAAAGGAACATTCCTTTTTCCACCGGTGCCATCAATAGCACTACCACAAATCCCTCAAGTAATGCAACCTGCCCCGAAACTCATTCTGCCTCAACGTCCACTTCTGCAATTCCAGCCAAGACTACATCGCATAGCTTTAAATTAAGGAGTCGTAGCATCCGGCGCAGCGTAGCTAAAACAACAAGTAGCAGCAGTGCCCAATCTTCTTCGTCTGCAGTCTCTGTCCAACAACTCCATAAATTACACAGGAAAACCAAAATTAGTGTGTTGAAAATGCTCACCGTTGTCATTTCCGTCTTTCTCATCAGCTGGCTCCCCCTCTACATGATATTTACGTGGTTTAAACTGAAAGGAGACGGAGAAAGACTCAGCATTTTCGAAGAACAGTTTTTGTCAATTGCTGCTCCTGTGGCTCAGTGGCTTGGCTCCAGCAATTCATGCATTAATCCCATTATTTACAATTTTCTCGATAAAAGGTTCAGGAGAGGCTTCCGTGAGGTCTTATATCGAGTTTTTAGCTTAGATCGTCGTCCTAGCAGACTGCAAGGAAATTCCATGTCTCTACGCAGTTACAATAACAAATCATTTCGCTCTACTTTTAGATCTTGAATTTCCATGCCTAAATCTAACCTGCTGGATATGCTCAATTAACGATAAATCATTTCTAGGTATGTAGATTACATACACAGATGGAATGGTACAGGACTAGCCACATTTTACTAGCCATAACACTTTCACCATATAAATGACATTTTTACTTTTCACCACCAAAAAACACATCAAACTTTTAACTTTCCCTTTCCATTAAACTTACTTTCACTTAGTGAGATGTTTCGGCATGAAAAGGTGAAATGTCATTTTTATACGGTGAAATCGGAAAGTAATATCTGCACAGCCCTGTACGTGCGCGTAATGATACTGAGTATCAGTACTATAAATCATACCATATAGTATGTACATTTAAGTAGTAGCACGCAATATATTCCTTTATTTCTTGGAATTAGACCAAGTTTCTCTAAATATTTCGGAAACTGACTTTCGAAAGCTTTTATCAAAGATTAAAATAATGAAACATTCAAATTATAAACACACAGGTCCTTTCATCATTGTCAATATTGTCATTATGGGCTGATGGGTAATGGATTTACTCAATTTACATTTGCGCACATGTAGAAACCATTAATACACTTTGTTTAGTACATTTTTATTATTATTTACTTTGAGAATTAACTTTCCCTGTAAGAGCATACGAAAGAAAATGACAGCACTCTGTTTTTTCTCATGCTACATAACTTTGTGTAATCAGTCATCTGTTAATGATTATGTAGCAACATATGTACAAAAAGTTTGGAATCCGTCAGTTTAGGCACTCATGCAAAATAGCGAGAGCCGCCAAATGGCCTTATGTAAGATTTGATCCTTTCGCCAACTTTCACCACACCAAAATATGAGTGTTTCTTAAAACTGCTGCTAAAAGCACAAAAGTGGTTTGTGACAGTCTTTTCGGAGAAAAAAGAAAGTTCGGTAAATATGTAACATTCATTTCCACCGTCACGTTTCTACATAATTGATGTACATTTGTACACTATGATAACGGAACTTGTAATAAGTGAGAGTGTTAATTATTATTTATGGAGTAAATATTTTAGTAATTGTTACATTTAGGCGCAATCTCAATTTGGATTGAGAAAGCAGGCAGTTGTGAATGAAGGTGATTCCTTTTCGGAAGGATCTTAGAGGAAAACAGAAACTTCACTTTTAATATAATAATTAGCTATTTTTGAAAGATAGCAACTATATATACAAATGGAAGAGCATGACAAGTTGGAGGACGGAAACTTTTAGCCATTAGCAAGTGAATAGATAACCTTTTGCATTGAGGGAGTTATAAAAGTTTTATATGAAGGAGTGACATCCTTTTCTAGGATTTGCTGACTTGGAGCGGGCATATTAGATGAAATCATTTTACTAGGTTTCTTTTCTTTTGTATGTAATGTCCTAAGCATCTCTATCTATAGTCTTATATCATTACTTAGTTTTAATTAACTTTATTTTACATCTAGGCTTCTTCTCAATGTTGTAATTCTTAGGGAGAACGGGAGAATGTGGGCCATAAATCCCATGCAAGCTGTAGCCAGTCCTGAAAGTTCAAATGAAGAGGGTAAATAAAACAAGGGTCGACCTGGCAAGTGTGTGTAAAAGTTCTCCGATAATTTACAACTATACAGAGACAGTACTTAGGCCCAAATTCAATTGTCTGACTTTCTCATAAAAAATGTAGAGTGCAAGAGTCTAAAGTTACAGTCGGAAGCTTTGTGTAATTTAGTTTTCCTTTTTTGCTGCATTTAGATGAGTTGATACGGATTCACTCGACAGTCAGCTCTCTCAATGCAATGAAGCAATCCTTTGAGATAACACTATTATTGGATCTTCGGATGTTCTTCAATTGTTTATCCGATAGAAAGCTTAACATAGGAAACTCAGCTACTATTGCATTTCTATGTACTTAACTATTCTTTACTCCCGCAAGATATTGTAAATCAACAAGAATTTCCGATGCAATTAAAATCTCTTTTATCTCCATGTTTGTTAAATGTGCTCATAAGATTATCTACCCGATAAAATATGAACACAGGTCTGCGTTGAAAATAAATAAATATATATAGATCTGACTCCAAAAGATCAACTGAGTGTGTGACTAAGATGCACTTTAGAACACACGAGATATATATATAGACTT